>JAQGBJ010000494.1:0-39531 GCA_034698345.1 Sphaeridia pumilis | reverse complement strand
ATTTTGAAAAAGACCCTGCGGTTATGTCAATTACCAATTTTTCTCTGATTTCATGTTTACATGATGATAATCAATCCCCAAAAGTCTTCTTCTCCAGGACAAATTACACTTTTCTCAACTCAGGCCTCCCAGGGGACTTGTGCTGAGCACGTTCAGTAATTACACCCGTTGATAGATGAATCTACACCAAAGGTAAATTTCTCAACCATCTTTTCCAGCATTTTCATCAATCAATCGTAAAAATACAGATTCTTGGGTTTACCTCTTTACTTGTAGTACTACTACTACCGCCCACTGCTCAGCTACTGGTTTTTCGATTCACCATTTCTGCCTCCAAATTAACAATTAAGCTTCTGTTTCCAACCCAAGGTTCATTTACAATCCTAAATGAGAAATCCACATTTAAATATCACCACCAACACTTTTGTCTTTTTACCTGTCCTTAATTAGCACATCATCATCATAAGCCCGCAGTCTGTTACACTCGTCTTCTTATACTCTTTCAAGACATGATTACGTTTTATAATAATGAGCCAAGATATGATATTTCGTCACTATATGGAGACTTCAATCAGGTATATACAGAAGCAGACATTTCGAGGGTGGACTTTTGGTGGACATTGCAACTGTCTACTGTCTATATAATTTTGGCGGGCTTTAACAACTTTAGGCCCACGGCGAAACCTAATTTCTTACGCAAGGTCTCTGGTAAAGTAGCTTTATAATAGTTATGTCTCCTGCTCAAATACTCTGAATGTAACAATATAATTACATTTGGCAAAACATGCGGAAAAACTTTGAATCTTCCTCTCTATCGTTCTCCCATGGTCCTTTGCTGCTGGATCCGCAGACGGCGCCATTCATTCCGTCCTTGCTCTGTAATTTCAGGTTCAATATAAAAATTGAGGGCCGTAATTGCAGGTCTGCAGGCAGGCGGACGGAAAGTATAGTCCGCTTTTCGAGTCGTCGTCTACGTCGTCTTCCGTCTTGCACTTTTCCAGGAGGCAAAACATAATGCCGAGGGGCAAAAGTTCCGAATTCGACCTCAAAAAAGTAATGTGTCCACAAAATCTTAAAATTCAACTGCGTTAAAATTTATAACTGATAAATTAGTGCCCAAAATCAATGTTCAACTTCAGGGGCTGTTACCAAGTTCAAGAAATTGTCGCCAGGTTAAAAAAACAGAAGTGCTGGTTGTCAACCCCAATTAAAACCAAATACTTCCATCGCCAACATCATCTGTCACTATGACGTCACACGGTTAATTACTCAATCGAGGTGTTGAAGGAGTAAATGTTTTTGTACGCACATTTCAAGTGGTCCTACAAACTACAAGCTCCAACATAGCCTTAACAAGCACACTCGAATTCGGTTCATCTCATCGCCTCTCTGATTGACATCTTTCCATTCATCTTAATTTCGGCGGACGGACAAGTTTGAGGTTTTTCAAAATCATCTCAGCCAGCCAACAAGTGTCGACAGGGAAAATCAATACTGGTAAAAACAACACCATTCAACCATTGTCATTTTTTGACAGAGATAAATGGTGAACAAGAAGAAGCTCGAATCTCTACACGGTCATAAAACCAACTTCTGCCAGAAGCTACTCTAACCGCTTAAGTGAGAAAAAGACCGCCGTGGCGGAACGTCTTGTTGAATCGTCACAACAAACCTCAGCCGTAGTCCGTCCTCCGACTGCCTCATTACGACAGTCTTGATGAGTTTAAAAGTCATATAATCTCGGTAATTAACAGCCAAGCTATGTACTCGACTCTTCTGAATGAACAATTGACTGTGGCGCTTCTTCTTTTCCAAGTACTTGTTCAGCTACCGCCATTCTTCTTCCACCTTCAAGAATATTTAATGTGACAAAAAAGAGCTGCAGGAGAAAGTCGTTGGAAATGCATATGTGTATATATAAACTCGTTAACGTCGTGTACCTCGGAGGCAAATAATCATCTTCGCCATCGATACCACTTGGAAAACAAACAGTCTTCGTGGTTCCTTCTTCTTTTGAACGACAGGCGGTTTCAACTTCTTTGAAGCAGAATCCGTAATAAAGTTACGTATACCTGAAAGCTCTTGAGGCGATTTCGGTTGTTATATGGTCCTGGCCGTCGTAGAATGGCGTGGTGAATTTTTACAGTACGAATTAAGCTACTGGTCTTTTTACATTCGGTTTCAAGACACTCGGCGAGTATATATATTTTACTCCAAGCTACATTGTAATTAGTATAGCATGAATGAAAAATAAAGAAGCTTGAATCACCTTTCGGATCCATTGGTTAAGAACATATGCTATATCTCGGCAAAAATCAAGTCCAATCACTCATTACAGATTCGAATATATTATGCTGGATAATAAACAAATTTGAAAAAGACATGTCTGACTCCAACAAGCCTACGGCGCTACTGAACAGGTGAGAGATTGCAATCAGCTCCTGGTTGCTCATTCAAGTGCGTAACGCAGTAGCAAATTTTTCCTTCATGAAAATCACAACCAACGTTGATAAATCTGTATAGGGCAAACTGCGAAAACGTATTTAATTATTGAACCAGTCTGGACACACCTTGTCCAAAAATTTCAGAGGCCTCTGGCATGTATGTTTAAAGCTGAAAATTTTTCTACATACATCTTTGAAAAAGCATGTATATATTTGATCAGATTTTTTCGTAACCGGAAGCTGAAGTATTTGGAGGCGGTCTCGCGCCTCACTGGCGTCTCGCCGCAATGTTACACAAACACAGGGCTTTTGGTAAAGCTTTTGCGTCACGTTCCTTCTTATGTTGTTGTTGTTGCAATCCATTAAAATTGACTAAACGATAAAACATTATGATGGAATGAATGAAGAAAGGTATGGCGTGAGAAGGCGCCAGAAATTGTGTCTCCACCTGAAATTATAGACTTGCGGCCTTTCTTATGTGTGTTTCTTCCAAGAGTCTGTCCGTGCGTGCTTGGTCCTTGTCGAATGTCTTTTCGCCCATATACCGACAACCAAAAGTCGACGACGGCCATTACATACGCATAGATGCATGCATTCTTCCTCTTCTTCTTCTCATTCTTTGTAGTCAAAGGCTTTAAAAAAATCAGCTACCGGGGAGACATGTCATTTCAAAAGTCAAAGCTTTTTGAACGGTGTGAGGCTTACCGCCGAAGTCGGGATTGCTCAAATGCCATTTTGCCGATTCTTTAAGCTTTGATTTTGAACGATTCATATAAGAATGAGATACATCCCTGAACCTAGTTTTAACGATTGTTCGTAAAATTTAAATGCCTTCTCTACAACCACCACCATTGCCGCTATTAGGCGAACACATCACGGAAACATCAAACAGCCCCCAAGTTACACCCCTCGGGACAGACTGGCAACTTGGACGACTGACTGCAACGACGTCAGGAACAATGACATGGAATACGGATCTGAGAAAAATCCAAATGCTTCCAACACGTAAGGTTTCTGTGTGGCATTACATCTTGTACGTAACAAATGCTCACAGACTTCAATAATGTACTGTTACTGGATGCGATTTGAAAAAGATATTTTGTGGCCGACCTTGTCTGTTCTAGTTAAAACATTCATTCTTTCTCCGCCCGAAATGTCTTCAGAGTGTATGTCTTTATGGCCACGGCGGTACGGGTTGAAAAACGGCAATTAACCGGCATCACATTATACGCCTCTTCTTTGAGCAAAGTGTCTTGGCGCAATGTCTTAAATACGTTTAGGTTTAGAGCTGGAGCATTAAATGGGCTTTAAGACGTCGGTTTTATGGGATTTGTGTCATTCAAAAATGCCAGAAGTTCATTCACAAACCAAATGCTTGCTGTGAGTCATTTTATTTACTGAAAGAATACTGAAGCAGAAAACAATTAAAAAGTTTTTTGGCAAACGCTCAAGTGCGTCAACGTCAGTAAAAAAGTTTGGGGATTGAAAAAGGCAGTAAAATGAGGAATCTTCCCAGTAGCATTGGCTTTTTCTGATGGGTTTTTGCAGCTCTGCACCTGCAATTCCCCAGTCGCATTCAAACTAATGTACTTGCAGAAAAACTTGAAAAGAAAAATTGATACTGTGTATAAACATATCGATGGAGGAAATATTTATACTTGTTATTTCAAATCTTGCGTTCAAACTCCAATCTCCCACGGATACACTTTTCCTTCTTTCTTAAACTTTGTTTCCTTTAATTTTTTCATAATCTATCCTTCTCTGACCGCCATCAGAAACTGCAACTTGGCCGTATATTTCAAACGATAAAAACACCCACTTGTATCCAAGTAGTATAGTCCGGCAATTTGTATCAATGTATCCATCAGTGTCATTTTCTTGTTATCTTTCACACAGAAGGAAATGCAATTGGCAAAAATTCGCACACTCTTATCAATCAGCGGAATAATACAATTCACCTTCCCAAGTTACAGAAAACGAGTTTTTTCTTATTCTGTTTATATATCTTGCTTTGTTTTGATTGATCTTTGGGTACTATACT
Organism: Sphaeridia pumilis; assembly: GCA_034698345.1. NCBI lineage: Eukaryota > Metazoa > Arthropoda > Collembola > Symphypleona > Sminthurididae > Sphaeridia > Sphaeridia pumilis. The sequence continues at coordinate 35,046 of JAQGBJ010000494.1, read as the reverse complement.
ACTGTTAGAAACAAACTTATATCGTTAAGTTTGGCGAATTTTGTTAACTTAATTAGCGTCTTGCCGAACAGACAGCTACGTGGATGTAAAGCCTCTTTGACGCTTCTGGCTGTGGACGGACACAAGCACCCCGTGGCGAGCATGGCATAATATTGAGCGGATGAAAAATTATTCTCATAAAGCACCTTATGAGAAAATCCCATTTTACTCAATGAACAACAACAACATGATAAATGATGGCCACCTGTTGAGGCCTTGTCGGTCTTTTGTCTCCACAATTTTCCCACCTCATCCCTACCTTTAGTTCATATTCAATCCGTAGTTTTTGAGCCATTCAAGTTAATATCACGAACATCTAAATATTCTTGGCCAAAATACCCGAATTGTGGTGAAAGCTTCACAACAAGGGTAGAGAAAGTACGCAGGATTTACCCTGATTTTTACCCCAGGAACTGCATGCATGATGCACCCCATGCTGCTTTTTCTTCCCTTTTTAGTTGCCACTTTTGCCCTTCGCTGCCGCCGAATAGGCTTTAAAAGGCTGGGAAAGCTTATATGTCAATATATAAAACTAGAAGCCCTCGAAACTTTCTCAATTTTTACCTAAACTTTTCCCTCGCTCCTACGAGACAGCTCTATAAGTTTTGCATTAGCCTTCTGCTGCCGCGTGTCCCGAATCATCATTTGCTGCCTTATTGTGACAATTTGTCCAAGTGGAAAAAATCCCTCTACTCATGTGTATAATGTGTGTATAAAAGTTACTTGGCTCCAGTCTATTGACTGTGCATTTTTGACAGTAGTCCTCCTGTCGACACATGATCTTCACAAAACATAATCCAGCCCATTGTATCTCACACAGACAGAGTCTTCTTATTCAGTCGTGAATGTCAGAAAGACGTTGACAAAATTTACAGAACAAAACTATATACACTCATTGTGGTTGAAGCAAAATAAAAGCCGACCAAGGCCTTCGAACAGGCGGAATTGTATACTATTCAGTCACACAGACACACAAGTCAGCAAAGTTGAGCAACAAAAATCATTCAAACGTGCATAAAACAAGATACAACAAGTTACATGGCTTTTTATGGAGTGATTCAAACACAAAACTGTCAACAGTTATGTAACTATGAATACACAAACACAAGACCTGGCTTCAAAATAGGCTATTCAAAAACCTCGTTTCGTGGGAGTGTGAAGTCACGGAGAAAATCTGCTTCTGGGGACAAGTACAATGCAACCATAAATTATATTAGCTGCATACGCGTTATGAAAATAATATTCTTTGTTGTCTAGTTAATTTAGAACCAAGATTCTCCATATTTTTGCAGTTTATTTTTGGAGCAGCAGCTTTGCTTTAGACCTTTGTGCACTTGAAAAAAATATGTTCCGGAAATTAAAACTCAACCAGCTGGACCAGTTGGAACCCTTGAAATTTGGAGTGCAACTTCAACAATCGGATAGAAGCTGCAGCAAGTGGGAAAATACTGTCCACTTTGTAGAAAACCTTCTGAATTTTCTTTCGATCCAATTTATTTATCGATTTTTCTCTTCGAAACGCTCCCAGTACTGCTCATTTGTTCTTCCTTTGCTACCATTAAAAAATCCATCAAGTTTTATTTAAAACTATTTTCGATTCACCAGCTTTTGAAGAATTGTCTCATTCCTGATCTTGCACTTTCCATTAGGACAGGCATGCCAATGCCACCAAGCATACGTATCACTAAAACTCCATAAAGATGCTCCAGATTACGAATTTTTGATTGTCATTGCTCTCAAAAGTGTCCCAAGTGTTCATGCATACAAACATTAATACACATTTGTCCGGAACATTAAAAACTTTTCAGAAAGAAGAAGAGTTAATGTATCTTTAGAAAAAACGCTCTGGATTCATGCTCTCATAGAGTACGTTAAAACGTTAAAAGTCAAAAGTAAAGTGCAATACAAAAAGATGGATGAAAGCTGAGAGCTGAATTTTGGTAGCTGATCTCTTGATGGAAACGAGTGGAAATCCGGGCGAACAATGGACGACTCTCGTTCAATTAGACGACGACAACAGGGAGACCACGCAGAAGAAGCATCAGAAACCAGGAGCAAAAGAAGGCGAAAAAAGTGACGGGAGAGTCGTCCTGGGTTTGTTGGAGCTCAGCAGACAAAAAGCGGCAAGAACAAGAACACAAGGCAAGACCAAGGCGCATTTCCGTCCAGAACAATTGATCTCCAACCAAGTGTGGAAAATGCGCTACCGAATAAAAAAATTCTTGAACGATATGTTGTGCTCTGCAGGAAAAATTAAAATGTCCTGTGCGACCTATGGAGCCAAGTACAAGTACAACATTCAAGTTCTGCTTCTTCAAGATTCAAACGCCTCAACTTCCAAGTCGTCCATATAAAAACACCACACGAAATTTATATCCCAAAGTCAGTCGGTAGCTGACTGACAAAGTCCATTGTTGTACCTGCTGAACCACGCCGAGATTTAACTACCAAACTTAGTTTTTGCCCGCATTTGCCAATTTGTCACACGTCCCAGGAACAATAGTTCCCGCTTGGATTTGCTACTCTCTTGTTGATGAATATTCATAAACCAAATATTTTTAATTAAGAAGCTTCTATCTAAAGTTGACTCTACCGGCAAACTGTCAAACTTCAGAGCTGATCAATCTCAAGGCCAATTGCATAACAGTAAATTCCTTCCAAAATCTCTCGGTCAGTGAGGACGTTTCAGTTCCACAACGTTGTTTATTTGGTTTCACAAGATTCTCACGTAAACTTGTGGTTTTTTACCGCAAGACTAAGGCCTGAAAGTTCAAAAGAATTTCGTCGTTATTTTTGACGCTACTGGACAAGTGACTCGATTCTTTGAATCCCAGTTGGGCTTGTGGTTTCCCGAGTAAAATGCTGTGGTTTTTACATTTCAATCTTTGTTTCATCTAGTTCAGCCTTATGATCCTCAATATTTTGTACTAGAAGACTGGAACTATGGCTGGGATAGACTAAACCCAGCTAAACATATTATTCTGGAACTTTTTGGTTTTTATAGTCATGACCTAACCCCACGTTCCATATCCTTTTTCTGACCCTTGAGTCACGTTCTGGGCTCCGACACTCCCATTACACATTGCTCCAAGCTTGTCTACCTTAAAAGACTATACAAAAAACATATATTTATTCCTGCAGCATCTTCACCAAAATCTTGTTTCTCTTCTTTGGCTCGTTGATGAAACGAAACGACAACTACTTTTTTCCTATAACATTTTCCTTCAAAAAATTCAATTTCTCCACTCGTGTTCATCATCTCCGGCTTCTCAGCGCTACACTTTTTTTACCTCAACAGCAAATGAAGCACGACAAACGGATTTACTACTCGTCTTCTTCTTCTTTTCAACTGCTCTTACAACATTTACTCTCAAAATATACCAAAACTTGTCAAAAGTTTCAAAACTTCTATACCACAGCAGCTCAACCTCAAGCACACCCCGCCGAAACACCAGTTTCCCGGATACAGGTTACACAAACGGACGCCTTCTTGTTCTTCCATAAAAACTTTTACCAAACCTTATAATTTTAATACAACCAGAACGTGATGATGATCGAAAGTACGGATCGACCGAGGAACCAAGTCATGTTATTTAACCAGGCTTAGAATCTGGACAGAATCGTGATTTTTACATTCTGACAAAAATTTGTACCATCCAGCAATGTTGTATAAATACACACATTTTTTTCATACTATGCACACACAGAGATAGACGTTGTAGACTTTTTTCCATCAGCCATGAAAAAGGCTGACTGAATACCTCGAACCAACTCAAGCGGGAAATTGTATGCGTCAGCTGAGTGAACAACTGACAATAATATTATAGCCGTGTATGTATACGTTCAAGAGTTGAACTCGTCAAACACTGAAAAGCCACTTCCAAACCGGCTATTCTGTTGTCAATACACAATTTTTGTGTCGTCAGGTGCAATTAGCTGAACGAATAAGCCAAACGTGTAAAAGGGGCATGAACGAAAAACATCATTCACATTTACAAAATATAGCACACTGCCGCAGCAGCGCTCCAAAGCGTGACACAAGGTCAACCGCAATAGCCTCGGGAGGGCACCAGAACTATCGAACTCGCACGCCAAAAAGTACTACTGGCGCTCAAAGCGCCTATAGACTTGTAGGCACTGCTAAATGGCGTCAGACAGAGCTTCAATTAAAGGGTGAAACGCGTGTGCAATCCTCCAAATCTATGTATTGTACTCCATGCATTTTTTACACGGCGCTGACTTATGGGACTCGCCGAGGTGAATTATTATCGATGGCTTTCAAGTGAATGTGAATGCAAAACAAGTCTTGGAGCAAGAATCGGCCCAGATGATTAGCAACGCTCATGTGGCCAAAGCGTATATATTGAAGAAGACCAACAAGAAGCACCATTCCATTTCGATGGCGATTCAACGAGAGGAGGCCCTCCAGCCATGTAAATTCATGACTTTTCCAACACCTTCGACGAGCCCAAGGTATCCATTAAGCGAACGATTTGCCCATGAATTCCTCACTTTGGATCAAGCATATGTAATGTTGCTTGAGCTGCAAAAAGCAGTTTGCATCGCCTTCGAATAGCATTTTCAGCGTACTACTTTTGCTTTCAAGAATTTGGTGTGTTATGGGAAAGCTCAACTGGTTAGCATGCAATCTTGAATCCTAAAAGCGCTTCTTTAATTATCTCGTTTGCTTTCGCTTGAATGAGTATTAGCTTTACTGTTCTCAAATTTTGCTTTTAGCCATTTTACACATTAAGGCCGCGTTCACACAATGCAATATTACTCGAGTAGAGCGAAAAAAGTAAAACTGGGAAGGCATAGCAACGCACGAGAATCGTTCACACATGTTGTTTGTTTACTCTCAACCAACGTATTACTCGAATGCCGCTTGATTTGGAACACCCCCAACGCGTTTGTATACGAATCATATGTGGACAGTGATTCGATGCAGTTACTCGAGTTGGGGTTGTACCACGGTAACTAAAGCTATATGTGAACAAAGCCTAACAGTTTAAAGTCTTCACACAAAATCCAAACGCTCTTTCTTGAAGACGCCCATCAGCCCATTATCATCAAATGTTCCAGTTTCTTCCAAGCTTGATTTATTCCATCAGCTCTCCATCAAACTCGTATCGAGATCCCATCAAAACGGTATTCAAAATTAGATCACAAGGATTCTTTTCCAGGGCGATGCCAAAGGCTTGTAAACATTTTCAAAGTTTTGCCCACTGCGTTTTTTCAAAAAATCAAATGCACAAAAGCCATAGGCGTTCATCAAGTGATTCAGGATTCAGTCAGTCACTTCTTGACTTCAGACGAACGAACCCGGCCGGCTATTCCTAGTCCAGTCAGGACTTGTACGTCAGAACACGCCTTGAATATTAATGAAATTTTCCAAAACCTCCATGTGTGCATATAAAATTTTCTTTCTCAACTCTGCCAAAGAATATCAAGTAAAGGACTCGAACTTCAGAAACAAAATTCAAGTCTTGGACCAATGCAAGACGTCAAATATCAAAATTCAAGGCTCCTACGATATAGTGAATAGTAGTGACCAGATGGGCTCGCAGTCTTTTGCTCAATGAAGACACCAACCAACTTTCCAGCTCATTTCGATAGCCCTTAAAGGCCACAGGGCCTGCTAAACGAAATATTCACAAATGTCCATGTACTACACGAGATGAACAAGATAATAATTCGTGTTTTAATCACATGTTCACAAACTACTAATCTCTCGGCCTTAATGAGCACTCGCGGGCTCTAATAGCAGGTGTTTCTCTCGGGCAAAATCTCGTTGCAATTTGTACACACAAAAACACTTATACAACATCTCATCTCGCCTATTTAATATCATTGGCTTTCGTAATAGTAATTAACCTCTCTGGCTTTTCACACCTTCCCTGTAAATACTTGCACACATCACCGCGTATCTCATCAATGAAGAAGAAACCAAACATGCAATTCTCGTGTATCATCATTACAAAGTACATATACAGCGAAAATGTGTTGATGATAATTAAAGCCCAATGACCACCATCAGTGTGTGTATTGTTACTTACAATTTACCAGTAATTACGTATATATATGGGAGAAAGTGAATCCAGGTGCGCAAGTGAGTGTTTGTGTGTGGCCATTGATTTATACACTTGACACAACTCCACCAAGCCGGTAAATGTCAAGCAACTTAATTGCAGTAGTTCTCAATGATACTTATTTACAATTCGCACATTGTTATCAAATTAACTCGTTTTGGCGTTTCTCTCCGAGGGATTTAAGTGCCTGGTTAGGCAGTGATGGCAAATATTTGTCAAGTCCTTAAATCTCTGGTATGAAAAGCCATTAACAATAATAATTGGTAATTATCAAAGTTATTAACAAGCTTAACTCTACGTTTGCTTTCACTCATCATATGACATCAGGGCGACAATAAAATCCAAGCGGAGGAATCGAGGTTTTCCAAAGCTATTTGGTAAATGAAATTTATACACTTAGCTTTTATATTCATGTATTGACGCTTACAAGGCCCACGCCCAACCCACTCGCCAGCCTTATTCATGTTCTGTCTCCTCAAACACTAGCTCTCAAGTAAGTACGGAATTCTAATTGCAGATGTCACATACGGCACAGCTGAATTTGTTTCAGCTGCTTCTAATAATTTAACACAAATATTTTAAAACGGATTTGGAGAAAGACTTGCTAAGCGCCTCAAAATTTCTTCAGCCTTGTTGGAGTTGGGAAAATATGTGTAACTTTCTGAAAACTATTTTAAATTAAAAATTTCTTAGCTCCAGTTATATTTTCAAGTAGCGACTGAGTGACTACTGTATGTAATGTCTAAAAAGAGAGATCAAGTGTGATGCGTCCAATTTTCCGTCTGTCTACCTATAAAATGAGCGTGGAAAAAGCTGATGAATGCTGAAAAAGGACAAACGCTGGGAGAAGGTGACGCCCTCAAATTATGGATAGGTAGGGTTGCCAATTAAATTATGCATGGAGTTTATCAAGGTGTGGCTCTCGTGTATATATTTATATATAAAGCGTGGCGAGAGTATCATCAATCGATATATATCTTGTACACAATCCTCACATGTAAACTTGACTACAAATTCACCGTCTGCCCTTCCTTTTATACATACACATTTTATACGCACTTACTTAAATTCAGTGTGTATCTAAATTCAGCCCCAAACTCACAATGCACACTTTCGACCCTCCATTTCGTTCGACATGTAACGTTTAGTTTCACATTGTGTTCTCGAATACGTACGTAGTCTTTCCATTTGCTTCTCAACCAACATGTTTGCTGCCCATTAAACTTTTACTAGGACACAGAATTTTTCGAGACTCCAAGGCTTATGCTTTTACTCTATAATTTTCAAGCCAATTATGGCCGTATTCCGATCCGATGCTCAGGCAGTTGAATTCTTGTCCTATGCTTACAGTTTTGAGCATGTAGAAAATAAAGCAAGTTTCGTTTTAATTTTGATGCGAGTTTCCTACTTTACAAATATGTTGTTGACAATTCAGGGCTTTTCAGCTACAAAAATTCATGGGATTTTGATTGTCTCCCTGAAGACTTCGCAAAGTTTAATTCGAAGCAATAAAGTCATTTAAAATCTCGCTTCTCTTCCGCCTTGTTTTTATTTTGCACATTTTTCATCACATGTGAGTCCTGTTTACTTTTAACCGCTTTTAAATTAGCTCGAGCGTACTGCTAACGAGATGATATTTCTTTATACTTTTATATGCAACAGCTATTTAGAACGGGCATCTTGAAATTATCACATGTTAAAAGCCTGTATTTCTTTCTTGCCTTCTCTCTCACTCGCTTTTCTAAAGATAATCTTCATGTGTTCACGTTCAAATCTGCTTCTAACGAGCTAGCAGATGTGCAACATGCTCACATACTCATTTCAAAACCGGTCGCTTCCCTTGGGAATGACAATAAACGTTGTTTAGTTTCTGTTTGTGCTGCTAAATGAACCGCGTAGCAGCTCATTTTGACTTACAAGTATTTTCCGGCTTGATCCTCAGCTTTCGCCACGGAATTTGTCTTAACCATGTGATCGCCTTGTTAAAATATTTCTCTCCCTAACAACTAAAGTCTTATCCGTTTGAGATTATGTCTTTGGTCTTGCGCTTGAACACCATTTTCGCCCTTATTTTCAAAAATTGCCATACTACTTTGAAAACGGTCACTTGAATAATAATAGCCGTGACGTGTAAAGAAAGCCACTTTCCTTATGACCACCGCCAATACGGCATCACACGACGAACATTTTTTTCACACGCCACAAACAAGAAGCGCGGCGCGGCAGACAGTCATTATAGTCTACGGCGCTCAATTCAAAATTCTACATTATTCTCAAAGAGTCTCAGAACAGCGCGTCTCCTCCTACAGCTAACATATTGACACGCAAAATTTGTTTATCAAAATAAAATAATATTACACGTTAATCAACATAAGGGTCATTAAAGCGCGGATGAAGAAATAAATGTGATCCAAGACGTGGAGCTCCAGGATGGATTCCCATGCGTGCAAATAATGTAATCAAACAGCGGCATCATCGTATCATCATAATGGGATCAAAATTGGCCTTTTTGAAAAAGACGTTATCAAACACCTACTCACCATACAACAGCGCGCATCTTCTGACGGCAGCAGCGCCTCCAGCGTCATCAAACAAGTCGACTCCTTGCACTAATTGAAGTGTTAAATAACTAAATCAAACCTTCAAAGAATCTCTCGCCACATCTGACACCTGTACGAATTCTCCATAATTTCCTTATAATTTCACCTTTCCGACAGGTGTAATCTCACCAATTAGCTATATCACTTTTCTCCCTGAAAATTAATCGTATTAATCCATTTCCAATTTGCCAAAACCTTTTTTAGCCTCTGGTGAAAATTGATTGAAATTGGCAAATTATCCCAAAGAGTCGTCGTCATCATCTCGTCAATCTCACCGTTGATCATCACCTTCTTATTTTCGCTTGTTTTTTCAATCAGAGCAATCAATCAGTAGTGGTGGTGATCAAAGTATGCGGTTACTGTGAGTCATAGCTTATATTAATGGGAATTGGCAATTTAAGCCATCATCTCGTGCGCGAGTGTTTGCCCAAAGCCAACTTGCCAGCAGTTTCTCACTTACACTTGATTATATTTTGGTTAACTTTTACTCTCGTACGACTCGTTCTTATAGGGCAAAAGGACCAATTACAGCTAATACCAGACATTTGGGCAAATTACCAAATTGATACAATTCACACATACTTTATTTCACATCTTCTCCACCGCCGCCGCAAATGATCCGCGCACTACTGACATATAGAAACACTTTTGCAAATAAATCATGCGGTTGTAAATAAACGTCGGCTCGATCATTAGGAGAAAGAAGAAACCTGTTACATTTAACGATGAGATTGCTTTTGCACTTTTTGGCTCCTGCGATCCTCTCGTAAATTGAAATAGATTGCAATATAAATCCCAAATCAACTACACATGCCGGCTGATAACGTCAATCGACGAAATGTTAATGATTTCCTATTACCGCTGCAAGTGAGATTCAACTCTATAAAAATACAGAGCACGTGCGCGCAGTATCATAACTTGTATCTGCTTAATGGCGGAAATTAATTTTTAGTTTACAATAATAAAACGTACCTAAAATTCATCCCAAATTTTCATTTACGAAACACACTTTCTCATAGCAGGTATTTCAGATCCCATCGCTTTGAAACGTCGAAACCTTTCAAAATTGTCGTGCAAACTCTCTCAAGGTCATAGGTCACTTGAAGAATTTCCAGCCATGTGATTACTCGCACGCCATATACATTTTCCATCATCTTCTCTTGAAATCCTGATCATCCTTCTCGTAACTCACTGTTATATACAATGTACATAGCACGAGAAACTTGTAAAAGCCATGCCATTTCCTCAAGAAAAAAGAGTAGCAGAAGAAGACGCTGCTTTGCTGCTCCTGCAATAATAATAATAATAATATCATTGCTGGAACCTAAAAAAAGTTGAATACATCATCATCATGAGATTTGTACACAGAGAGTAGAACAAGACGCGGAATCTCCGCAATATAATTTTATATAAAAGAAGAGGAAACTTTATCAAGTGTATAATATGTACACACACACACAAAAGAGTCTCAGACAGAATCCAGCTCGACTTGCACCAACCAAGTAATTATCATTAGGAAACGGCAGGAAAATGTTGTTGATTTCATGATATATAGTGAATATAAGAAAAACTACGGCGGTCGGCCGACGGATCATGTAAAGGCGCCTCGATGACGCCAACGAAATCTCTATCCCCCAACACAGCTTCCACCATTGGCTCCGATCCAGCCGACCAAGTCCCGCCTCATTATGTTCAGCCTCCCCTAGCCTCAGTCAGAATGGAGCATTTGGTATTATATATTTACTCTATTGCATAAGCTTCTTTCATATATACACGCATTTTTCGTTTTTCAAACACCTCAAACTTAAAGCTTCGAACTCCACAGTCGTCTCAATGAAACAACTCAACCCATGAGTAAAAAAGATGCATTGCGAATTTTCGCAAATAACACAATCATACCGCGCCCCGACAGCTAAATTTCAAAGCTCTTAATTGATTTAGATATTTAAAAAGCACGCTACTTGCACCGTATAATTGGTCCGTCTGTATCCGTATGCGGATACCTGGAACGGTTGCATACAAAACGATCATGATATATGCGATAGCAGTAGTGCGAAAGTAACGATGCATCATAATCGTAAAACTGAATGTGCCATCACGCAACCGGAGAAGATAAGTATTATTATTCATTTGTTCAAGCTACCGAAAAACTACCAAATTTCCTTCCCCAGGCTTCAATTCTTGTAAAAGATACCTTTATATATGCTCAAAGCAATTAATTAAACACCAATCCCATTATTGTATGTCGAATACTTGTATATTTGTATATAATTTCTTTAATAAATTAGTAACCTTTCGCCAAAAACCCCCAGAGAAAAAAATATATATAAAATCCACCGCCGCTACCCCCGCTTTTACAAAAATTGATAGCCGCGTACAATTTTTACAAATTTTACGCCTTGCCGGAAGTCGACCCTGTGGTTCAACCACTGGTTCGAGGGCGCGGAAACAATTACGAGGTGGCTGCATGACAGATGGCTACTGCGTGTGCAGTTGCATCCAAGTGCCGCAATAATTCGGGGAAACCGCTGCCGCCGAACTTCTAGGAAATGCACCCCAGCACTAGAACTTGTAGCTTTATCGTATCTCCTTGCCTTGTAAAATTTATAACAGGTGAACATTGGTAACACCGCCGCGTTTCTCAATAAATAATAAATATTGACTCCAGGGATCCATCGGACAACTTGAAACTTTGGCAAAGGTGCTCCTGAATCCAGTATACACGCAAGGCAATTATCATGTCTGTCCATTGCTGGAACCTAAACACGTTCTAACGACAACAAACATACAAATACGTTATATACACACACACCACATCATACTGAATCAACTGACAGACTGGCAACATGTCAAGTAGTCCTCAGAGACGGCTTGTTTGACCTCCACCTTTACGCAACTATATTATTTATGCGGTTCAAAAGGGGGAGGCGGAGTTCAGTTCCAATACAAGTTGCTTGCGGATTTAAGAGACCGCCAACTCAACTTGAAAACTGAAGAGTGCATAAGCAAACACCTTTTTGTCGAGCTTTCCTTCCTTCCTTTGCTTTCACTATAAACCTTTAAATAATTTAAAATTAGGGAAAAACAAGCAAAATGTGGAGACGCTTTTATGTACATTTGTGGCTAGCGGGAATTTTAAAGTTTTATTTGTTGTTTAATTAGTGCAGGGATGCCCATTAACAAGCGTAAAATGTATACTCGCTTTAAAGCGCAGCGATTCGGAAGAGACAGCCAGCCAAGGTGAAGACATTCAGAGATGCCGAAGCGAGATGGCGTCAAGGCAGATTCAAACGCAGATATCCTTGCTGCTTGCTCCGGAAGGAAGCGTTGGTTTGCACGACGATAATTATATCATACAAGTATATCCAAGAGAACCTGTTTCGAAAAATAGTTTCAAGTTAAGATTCTCACTTGAGCTTATGTTGAAATTGGTCTTAAACTTTCATTCAAGAAAACTGGCAAGAAACAACAGCTTCAGTAGCCTCAGAGCAGCTTCAGTTTTCACATGCTCAAATAACAGTATAGTCTCACCGGAAGCTCCAGTTGTATTTAACCTTTTAAATTGCCGATTCAATATACCTCTTTTTGAAGCTAATTAGAAGCAGGCGGCGTCTGTTTTTCTAAATGACAAATCTACTGGTATTCACATATTTTGGTCTGCTTCTGCTGGTCCTTGTGGTGGTAATGGTAATGGATGGAGAGAAGACAGGCTCAAATGGGTCTCGGAAACGCTAGAACGAATAGATCAAAGACACAAGCAAGCCACCGTTTCTCTAAGAATTATCGTCTTGATATTAACGAGCGGGTCTTGGCAAAAAGCCTTGGTTTAAAATTCAAACTCACGATGGAATAAGCTTTACTCAATGAATTCCTCGCGCTATATGTCCTCTGTATCAACTAATTTTACCCTTGATAAATATACAAAGCGCCTCCTGGTCTTTAAGCGACTGATGCCATTCTCGGCATTGGTTTAAATCAAAGCCACATTTTGTCCAACCTGATCACCACCAAGAGAGTGAGCTGAGGAAAGGAAGCGATCGGAAGATATTTTTATTTCTTGTATGAAGAGCCAATTAGGAGTAATTCGAGCCGAAAGCCAATTACCATTACGTTGGAAGGGTGTGAAACGGGAGCTGAAGACTCTCATTATCTCCCCATTTCGCAATCATTTATCCTCCAAGTTCCTCTTCATTAACTCGGTGACAAATTTCACCGCCACCGATCTTCCAACGCCTGGCAACGTTCCGGGCATTCCGCCGAAACTCTGTTTCATCTTACCCGGTCCGCTCTCTCGCCTATAATAATATATTAACAGCCACTTATCCGATACACTTGCTTAGCAAAGATGAAGAACATGTTTGAGCGTCCAAAATGGTTCCGATATGCTCCTTCTTCTATATGCTCTTGCCCTGCAATCTGATACCCGAAGTTGTGTAGTGAGTGGGACCTGCCTTCTTGAAACGTACCGTGTAACTACATGGATCGACTCTTGGTTTGAGTCTCAAGCTTGTATAAATTATTGTAACGTAACGAGTCACAAATTCTCCCACTGACATGTGGAACCAGTTAAATAAACTTTTGTTCACTCTATTAACTTTTAATGATGGCGGGGTAGTAGTAGTTGTGGGGAAACGACAAAAAGAAAAGCGGTTTCAACTTGCTCCGATCACACTCTCACTACCACAGATTCTCTGAAAGACAAACATTTCGAGTGTGTCTCTCCAGAAATTAGGATCATCATCACACTCTTTAACTTTTAAATGGCAACCTCACCCGGGTAATTTCCACCACCTTCCATCAGTAAACGTTTCATTGCGGAGCTGAACGAACGCCCGGGCGATCATCGTTATACAGACATTTTACTCTTAAGTTGCAAACAAGTGTGAAAGTAAGTGGTGACATTTAAGTGCAAATCAAAGAAATTTAAAATACTGAGATGGCGTCAGGCCGCTTTTCGATCGAAAGCATCCTCAAGCCCAATGGAATAAGCAGGCCGAGTGTCATTTCAAGTGATTCGAGTGACCAAGAATTCAGCAGCGATTCTAAAGTCAAGAGTGAGTTCGAGATTAATGGAAGTGGTCAAGGTGAAACGTTCCAGCTTCCATGTGATCTGGCGTCACTGCAGAGGCTGTCGTCCGAGGATGACGCTGATTCAACCATGGAAGATAATTCAGTGCTGGACGGAGATCTGATTGATGGTGAGTTTAAATGAAGAAAGAATTTGGGTTTTTGAAAAATCGTGTTTAAACATAGTCTTATCCATATCATATCGGTGCATTTTTGATTGCATTGATGTATTTTATGCTGCAGGTGACTCCAAAGACAGAAAGAAGCGACCGAGGACTGCCTTTACAGCATCACAAGTAAAAGCCCTGGAAACTGAGTTTGAAAGAAACAAATACTTGTCAGTCGCCAAGAGGTCGCAGCTGGCCAAAAGTCTGAAATTGACTGAGACACAGGTGAGGATCCATTTCATTTCAAAGAGAGCCTGTCGAAAGCGTCTTTTGTTATTTTCAACCTGCTGAGTGTGTGAGAGGTAGCCAGAGCCATCTGTGTGGAGATTCGGAGTTTTTCAAACGAGTCTTCAGAAGCTTTTGTTGAGGGTTCAGTTAATATATAATCGACGTTTGGAATTTATATAGATCAAAATCTGGTTCCAAAATCGCCGCACCAAATGGAAACGCAAGTACACGAGCGAACTTGAAATCGCGGCTCAACATTACTATTCTGCCATGGGAATCATGTCTCCGCGACCAATGGTTCTGGGCGATCGACTTTGGCTGTTTCCTAGCGGGCCTTCGTTGCTTCCTTCAGAACAGTTAACGCCTCATCAGCAACAACATATCGGAGGACCACCACCACAAGGTCCACTTCCGCCGACGCCGCCAAGAAGTTCGCATCAGCAGTTGCTACCAACGTCGCATGGACTCAGGCAACATGAAATGTTCAAAGATTAGCTGGAATACTGTACTGATTCTGATTTTCTAGAGCTGTGAAAGCCAAATAAATTATCTCTTTTAGATTATCCTCAGCTGCATATTATTTCAAAACTATAATATGGTTTGCAAAAAATGAAGTTCAGTATTCATCGCGTTCGTTCGAAGTGCAATTTAAAGAGCGCGATTAAAATCTAGTGGCATGAGCTGAGCGTCGGTGAGGAAATTCTCGCTTTAGATTTTCTCGTGTTGTTTTTATTTTGCCGGGCTTGAGGAGGTGATACAAACCTTGATTAAAAACGAATTTGAACGACTTTGTAGGATTTTACTAACGAAATTTTTTATGGATTCTTTTTTTCGACAATGAAAAGAGTTGCAGAATTCTTCAATCAGATTGAAAACGAACTGAACAACTGAAATATATTGTTTTAAAACTTTAAGTTTAAGCCTTCAGCTTCACTTCAATCATGGAGGCGGTAGTTTGCAATGTGGATAACATCAAATTCGACATTGAAATCGCCTTGGAGCAGCAGCTCGGGGCTGAACCACTTCCGTTTGATGGAATGGACAGTAAGTATAAGATGCAGTCTATGAATTAACTACGTATCAGTTGTGCTCATTGGTTGTAATTGAATCTAAACTCCTTTTCAGAATCCACTTCGGCGATATGTGTCTTTTTCATCGGCGGCTCCTGTCAAAAAGGCAGCCATTGCCCATTTCGACATGTCCGTGGTGACCGAACGATTGTATGCAAGCATTGGCTCAGAGGATTGTGCAAAAAGGGAGATCAGTGTGAATTCTTGCATGAATTTGACATGTCCAAAATGCCTGAATGTTACTTCTATACAAGATTCAGTAAGTTTATCAGGTCAACTTGTTTAATAGCAGATACCATTTTCAGCTACACCTTCTTCACTCTAAGAGCCGCGTTTTATTTACTTTCAGATGCTTGCCACAACAAGGAGTGCCCGTTCCTGCACATTGATCCTGAAACTAAAGTTCGACCCTGCCCTTGGTACGACAGAGGATTTTGCCGGCACGGGCCCAACTGCAGACATAGGCATGTTCGAAAAGTGTTGTGTATGAATTATGTCGCTGGATTCTGCCCTGATGGTCCTGAGTGCAAATTCATTCAGTAAGCATCTGTTATTCATGATTGATTGTCAACTTTGAAAGTGTGGGAATTGTTGTACTATATTCTGTCTGTTTTGTCTAGTGCTCCATTCGAGTTGCCTCAAGTTGACGAAATGGCCAAAAATGCCAGAAAGGCTGGTATCATCTGTCATGTTTGCGGCGAAGCCGGGCACAAGTCCTACCAATGCCCCAAGAATGAAGCTATGGATACGCAGGAACATTCGGAGATGAATGACGGTAGTGCAAGACCACATGAAGGTCGTCATGATGGTCCACCGATGCAAAGAAGGTTCAATGATCAAGGAAGACCCGGGCAGTACATGACTTCAGGAGAGGGTGGTGGCGGTGGCGGAGGACCCATGGGGCATCAGAATGTACGACCTCATTATCAGCCTTACCAGTTTCACCCCAGACCACCGTTTCCAAGGCAGCCGAGAGATCAGAACCGAGAAAGGGATGAAAATGCTCCTCGGAGGAATCTTGAAGATGTTGTTTGTTTCAAGGTAAGGATTTCTTGGCGGATTCTTACGACACACAATACACAAGACAATTAAAAAGGGATTGACTCTATATTGTTATCATTCTTTCTAGTGCGGCAACAAAGGCCATTATGCCAACAAGTGCACCAAAGGTCATCTTGCGTTCCTTAGTCATAAAGCTGGACCGAATATCAGAGATGCGGGGAGATGAAACTCGAATCAAGACTATTATCCGATAATTTGTTACATTAAAAACATATTTAACTTTGTTTCAATAAATTAATCATGCTGTCTGATGATGTACAAATCCGCAAACGTTTTACTAAACTAGGAAACCTTGGAATTATAATGAAAACGGCTAATGCATGAATGGCGATAGTAACATGCAGACTAGGCTTTTTATGGAACATAAAGTAAAAGAAAGACTCGATGGCAAATTGTTCTTGGGCGGGAGAGTACTTTCTGATACTACTTGTGGCGG
Organism: Sphaeridia pumilis; assembly: GCA_034698345.1. Taxonomy (NCBI): domain Eukaryota; kingdom Metazoa; phylum Arthropoda; class Collembola; order Symphypleona; family Sminthurididae; genus Sphaeridia; species Sphaeridia pumilis. The sequence goes on along the minus strand of JAQGBJ010000494.1, from coordinate 18,288 downwards.
TTGTTGATCAAAATTTTCTTTCTTAATGATTTTGAGGTCACGTCGTATCCTCAAAAAACGTTTGTGGTTTCCAATCAAAAATTATATTGAAGCAAACATTTTTTAAATTTTAAAAAGGGATTCATGGATACAGGAAGGTAATCTTACTGCAGGTATGTACATGTAGACGTGAACGTACAGGAAAGCAACAAAGGATTTTCTTCAGTGACTATTGGATTAGATTCAGAATACCGTGATTAATTTTGGAATTTTAACTCTCAGAAACGACTGTGGAACCTCCTGAGCTCTGGAGCTCAGGAAAATGTTGTCCAGATGTAATGTAATGTCCAGAAAAGCCAACCTAGCTCGCGCTAGAGCCATGGGACAATCGCAAACACTGCTGAAACCCGTCCAATCTCAACCTTTACCACCTCCGTCAAACTTGAAGGCTTCCAGCACATCTGTTTTTGGAAGTACTACGAAAAAGTCTTTGCAGCAGGCTAGGAAAAGTAAGATAATCTTGAAGTACTTTACTGCTTCCATGAGCATGAGTATGAATTTAACTTGGTAACTTGTTGCAGGTACGAAACGAAGCTTAAATGAGATCGATTCAGATGGATCTGATGATATGTTTTATGAATCCTGTGAGGAGGATACCAACACGAAGCCGTTGTACCAGTCTAGTGGAACAGACAAAGGGGATGTTACTACCTACGGTTCGTCAGTCAAGGAGGAAGTTAAGTCTTCTAGCCAAACTACGGCTGTGGCGATTGATGTGAAGGTGAAGGCCGAAGTTGAGGATGAGCAAATATCATCCCCGTCGATGGTTGAGCCTTCAATGCTGGAGGATGAAGATTGCATGGGGGATTCGTTTTTGTTTGAAAATGACACCAAAGCAGACCTTGGTTCAGAAGATCTAATGATCGAAGATACTAATCTTGCCACTAAGCAAGGATCAAAAGTGATTTCGCCAGTGATAAATATTCGTAAGCTTGATTCATGCTGTTTCATGGATATATTCGCCTTCATAAATTAATTTTTGATGTTTGGATTTACAGGCAGCGGAAGTTCTGATTCGGATGAAGATTTTAACCCTGGTGTGCGCCCCATCAGGAAAAGAGGAAGTTCACAGCACAAACTCAGAAGAATCTCGTCTGATGAGGAAGAAATAGATACTAAACCCGTGTTTAAATCGCCACCCGTTTCATTCAAGGCTCCGGCTAATGATGCTTGTGTTCGAAGCATGCAGAACAAGCTGAGCAGTGGGGTATGAAAATGATGTTGCGAAACAGTTGAAGTCATTTGTGCGGTCAAATATAAAGGCACTGAACATGATTTTTTACGCAGGCAAATGTATGTGACATCGTTCCCGACGTTCTCTCAAATACACTGCGGATGCTGAAGGAATCATCTAACAAAGTCGAGCTTGCGTCCAATTTGAATTTATCTCCGGGATCTCTGGATACCTTGTTGGAATTATGGAGTATGATACCTACCAGTTCATTTTCCCAAGTATCATCATCAGATTCAAGCAACGCAAGCCGTGAACCTGTGCTCAGAACTCCAAGCACTTCCAGTGGTACATCCTTAAGTAGTAAGATGAATGCAGCGTTTCCGAACACGCCCAAAATCCGAGCGAATTTCGATCTGCAGCTGGATGATTTTGATTTTGATGAGGACGATGTAGTTGATATCAAGAATGATGACTTTGAAGATGCTAGTCAGGGAAATCTTTCGGGTTCAAGTTCGAAAGAAAACCATTGGGAAGCAGGAAATGATATCATGGATGATTACAGCAACTTTCCTGACGATGGGGGTATTCCTTCTCCTCTTGGAATGTCAAAGGTTACTCCAAACACTTCTTTTGGCTTCGCTCCACCACCTATCATCAGCAGAACACCTGCAATAAAATCGAATTTCGACCTAGCTCTGGATGAGAGTTGTCTAGAGGACGAATTTCCTTCTCCGACAAAACCAAGTGGCAATGATACCGTGTACCTGTCATCTGATGCATCTTATGCTGCTTCACCGGCTCCAAAATCGAATTCAGCATGGAATGGCTCGGTGAATAAGAGTTCATTTAATGCCGATAATGACTCCTTCAATGTGTATCTGAACGGGAGTTATCACAACGCATCATCATCTGTGTTATCCACACCGAAAAAGTCACCCCAGAAGTCTCCACGTAAAAGCGTTGGCAAATCTCCAGGAGAAAACATTGTAGCTTCCGAGAACCCTGAAATTGGAACATTTTTTGGGAAAGTCAAGAATGATGGTATCACTGGAGAGTTTGATGGCCACAAATATAAACATTCAAAGATGATGCAACAGGTACGATGGCTGATATTCAGATGGATTGGATAACATTTCTCTGTACGAAGTCTCATATTCTTCTATATGGCTGCAGGTCTTCCGAAGCAAGTTTGGTCTGCGAGAATTCCGTACAAACCAGCTACAAGTTTGTAACGCTGCGCTTACCAATCACGATTGTTTCGTTCTGATGCCCACTGGAGGAGGCAAGTCTTTGTGCTACCAGCTGACTGCAATGCTTTGTCCTGGTGTTACTATCGTAGTGTCTCCACTGAAAGCTTTGATATTCGATCAAGTGCAACGCCTGCTGTCCCTGGATGTAAGTAACGTTTGGTTTCAACTGCCTGTTAGTTTATTTTGTTCAACTGAACCAATGTTTTTGTTTGTAGATTCCCACCGCTACTCTGTCCGGTGATTTAAGTTTGGATGAGCAGAATGACATCTACTATCGATTACAGCAGGACCCTCCAGGTAAGCATGAAAGATGATCGATTTTGAATTGATAGTTAAGTTTCATTACTGTGCTGTCATTAACAGAATACAAGCTGCTGTACGTCACACCCGAGAAAGTGGGTCAATCAGAACGACTGATGAGTGTCCTCACTAGCTTAAACTCGAAGAGGTTATTGGCAAGAATCGTCATCGACGAAGCACATTGCGTATCTCAGTGGGGCCATGATTTCAGGCCTGATTACGTGAAACTAGGGGTTCTGAAGAAGAATTTTCCAGCGGTGCCAGTTATGGCATTGACTGCAACAGCAACCCCGAGGGTTAGAATGGATATTCTCCACCAGCTCCACATTGCAAACTGCAAGTGGTTTTTGTGCTCCTTCAATCGTCCTAACCTCAAGTACGAAGTAAGGCCCAAGAAAGGAAAAGCTAAGAGCATTGACGACTTGGTGGAAGTTCTCCAATCTCCAAGACTGAGAGGACAATCTGGAATTGTTTACTGCTTATCACGGAGAGATTGTGACGAAACTGCTGCGCTCCTGCAGCAGCAAAGAATACAGGTTACTATCGTTTTTTTAAATCTACCAAATGCATTCTTGAGCCCGTATTAATGTGGAATTCGTTTTTAGGCAATCAGCTACCATGCAGGGCTAGCAGATAACCAACGAAATGCTGCCCAAAAGAAATGGTTGAATAACAAAGTTGATGTAAGCGTATTTCAAAATATTGCTAATATTGCTGGAAGTCGGGTGACGAAAGTTTGTGACCATGTTTCTACTTTTCCCTGTAGATTGTATGTGCAACCATTGCTTTTGGTATGGGGATAGACAAACCTGATGTTCGATTCGTGATACACTATTCACTTCCGAAAAGTGTTGAAGGTTATTACCAAGAATCCGGCAGAGCTGGGCGGGATGGAGAACCTTCAATTTGCATCTTGTTTTACTCCTACCAGGACGTAACAAGAAATCGAAGGCTGATAGAAAGTGAGTCATCAGAATAATAATGATGTCTTTGACGCTGCAATATAACTTATGCTATTTTCTTGCTTTATAGTGGAACAGGGCAACTTCGCAGCCAAAAAAATTCATATTGATAATCTGTATCGTATGGTTGGATATTGCGAAAACAAAACCGATTGTCGACGTGCTCAGCAGCTGGAATATTTTGGACAACGTTTCAATCCTGAACTTTGTCGCAAAGAAAAACTTACTATGTGCGACAACTGCGCCGACAAAGTAAGAATCCACTATCTCATCGGTTTAAGACTTTATGAACTGTATCATAAAACCTCTGTGTTGAAACGCAGGCAAACTACAAAATGGTTGATGTTACAAATGAGGCAAGAGTTATTGTGGATGCTGTTAAGTATCTTTCGCATGGACGAAACCGAGACTCCAACCACACAATCACTCATTTTGTTGACGTTTTTAAAGGGAGCGAAAATGCTAAGATAAAAAAGCTCGGTAAGTGGTATCAGATCTCACTGTTATCAAACAATAATCAATTATGAATTTCATAAATTTTTATCTTCAAAATGGCGTAGGGCACAACAAGCAGAAACTACATGGTCTAGGCAAATCTTGGAACAAGAGTGACGCGGAGCGTTTAGTACGGAAACTCGTTCTGGATCAGTACTTGAAGGTAAGCTTGCTCCTAGTCTACAGCTCAACTTTGATTCATCATCTTTTCATTACTAATTTTTCACTTTTAGGAAGATCTGTTGGTTTTCAACGACATAGCTGTCTCCTACGTTCGCGTTGGTCCCAAAGCAGAAGAACTATTCAAAAAGGAAGCCAAATATTCTTTTGCGATTCGTGAGAAGAATGCCGCAGTGGATGCCGCCATCGAACTAGCAACCAGCTCCGGCATCAACCTGACTCTTGAAGGCCAACTCGGAGAAATCCAGAATAACTGTTTCAAGGAACTTATAAACAAGGCCAGAGAGCTAGCGGAAATAAACAAAACAAGTTTCAACGCCATTATGAGTGTTGCTGTAAGTTGCATGTCAACGTCGTGCCTAAAAATATTTCTCCTAATGTACGATGATTTAATCCAGTGAATTCGCCTTTTTCGATACCCACAGACTTTGAAACAGTTATCTATCGCAATGCCACAAAGCCTACAAGAAATGCTTCAAGTACCAGGTATAACACAAGCAAACCTGGAGAAATACGGAAACCATTTTCTACCCATCTGCGAAAACTATGGTTTCGATAAGCTGTTACTCACAGCAGAATCCGACCCAAACCCCACTCCGTCCTCTTCTTCTTCATCCAAACCTACCGCTTCTGGAAATCCAGAAACAGAGTGGGGCTCTTGGACAGCTGGTTCACGCGACAATGACGATGACGACTACGGTGGTGGTGGTTCATCCTTTGCTCCTCGAGGTCGTAAAGGAACGGGAGCCCGAAAAGGAGCTAAAAACTTTTGGAAAACCAAGGGCAAGGCTGCCGGTGGTTCTGGCTGGAAAACCAAAGGAAAGTCGGCAGCCGTCAAAGTACCAGCCGGTAGAAGACCTGCGTCATCCACTGCGACTTCATCAAGAGCTTCAATGACTCCCAAAGCTTCATCTTCAGGCAAGACGAAAATTTCGGCCAAGCCGAATACCGCTACCAAGCAAACTGTCCTGAGTGTTGGAGCTTTCGGTCTTATGCCTCCTCCACGATAAAATTCATTGATGTGACACGACACAGTTGACTGTGATCTCCTCTACGTTAATCAGTTTGTACATATTTTTCTCTTCCTTCGTAAGTTCCTTTTTTACAAACGTCGTTTTTACTAAATACTACCAAAGGTAGATGTTAAACATTATTGAAGCCTGTTCTTGATCGCTTGACGAAAACTTGTCCGATTCTCCATGTAATGCTCATTTTTATACGCTATACGCTAATCCCTCCAACGTTCTTCCAAAGACGCATGGCTGGCACACTTGAGCAACCCTGTCAAGTATTAATTTCTGTACTCATCGGACATTGTCCGTAACTGTAACCACTGTCACTGCCTCCTGTATTATCACCACTGCAAACCTGTGTATGTTACTACTTACTACTTAACAAGATTAAACACACTCGTTCTTAATATATTATCCTAGAATTCTCTGTACAATGTATAATTTTAGCTGATCCCATTAGGCACGAAGCCTTATACCGACCGACCACACATGTTAAATCTCCAACCCCATTAATCGCACACCTGAGCTACTCATTCGCAGGTGTGATTCCTTCGTGACTTCCTTCCGTCCTCCGGCTCAATAATACCTTCAACGCTTTATCATTGCCGGCCGTCATACTTTTTCACATTGAACACTCATACGCTTTGAATGATGCTCGTCTTTGCATCTCAACATCAGAGACTTAATTGTATATCCACACACATCATAACAAGTTTGCAGCAACGAAAAGCACATGGCCGTCGACGCTGTCTTTGCCGTTTTCGAGAGGGAAAACATCGCTGCAGACGCTCAAGTGCAGTCAGTCGCTTGCATCTCTTGCTTGGAAACGGACGCCGTTGCCGTTAGGAGCGTTGAAGTGCACTTCGTTGTTGTTACCGTTTCGTAGGCGCCGCGGTGCGCTTTTGCCGAATTCAGAGCAAAGACGTTTCAGTTTTGTGCATCCTACAATAAAGCGGCTTGACTTTAAATTAAAAGACAATATGAGTGACGGAATCAGTGACGATCAAGTGAGTGACTGGGGATCGGATTTTGACGAGGACGTCGAAGATCCGAATAGCTCTGCTCAGGTACTGCCAGTCTCACAAATTCTCTATTAAATTAAGCCTAAGCTCAAAGGCCTCAAAAAACATTCTCAATTTGTCACGTTCCCATAAAACACAATGTCAATTTACGCATTAAATCCCCTTAACTTTTTTTTCGCTAACCAAGTTCCGCGTGGATATCCCACATACTTCTGTAGTTGTCAAACACAATTAAAAATCGCCTACAACTTACGGAAGGCAAAATTAGTTTGGGAACGCGTAGGCTAAATGATAAATTACAAACAAAAACCTTGGTTCACCGGCTACAACGTTGATGACAATTAGCAACTTGTGATTAATTACAATGGCACTGGGAAAACGTGTGTGGCTTTCAGGCCTTTAAGTGCACTTGAAATTCTCATAGTGAATTCTTGAGGATAGTAACATTGGAATTATTGTGCTTACATTTTCTTGTCATCAGTTCTGTAGCATTCTAAGTAGGCACTTGACTTATACTGAATGCGAAAATCTTCATATTGTTTATCCGCCCTTGTTTCCCATGCATACGCAGTAATTATTATGAGGCCGATTATATACACCGTTTCATTGAAAACATTCATCAGAGTTGTCGTCGTCGTCGTCGTTATCTCGTGGTAAATGAGATTAAAAAACAACATCAACAACACATTATAATAGCCTTGAGACAAGACAATTTCTCTGCCGGCTTATTGTAAGACACTTTTCGATATTCACAACAAGAACATAAGGCTCCCATTATCCTATTATAGGAAGACCAAGGGCAACTTTATAACGTTTCCGAGTAGTTGAATTAAACGCACTTGAATAGTACATGAACTTTTTAAACCTCGAGTCAGACTTGAGAGTTGACCTACGAAAATTATTGGCGTTTTTGTCGATACCAAAACAAGTGGATCTCATGGCCGTCGAATTGGCTTCGGATCTGAAATGTTGGCTCAACAATACTTGGGAACGTTTGCGAATCTAATTTCAACACTCATATGTTACCAAAGGCCCAGACACCAGACCCAACATACTAATTACATCGTTCAGGACTTCAATCATCGTTCAGGTGTTCCTTCCGCTTGATTTAGCATGCAAGATTCCATATCGACAGTTATAGTTTTTCCTTTGAAATTACAGCGACAATTTGCGCAAGGTGTTAAAGGTCGAACGCTATATATATACAGATACAGAGCCTGCAAAATTTTCAAAGTTTCGTTAACGCTGATTGTTAGTTAGTAAGCACGCTATCTCGAGCTAATTTTACATAACGATTCTAATCATTCGTTGATCGGACGTTGATTAGCAGGTGAGGTACAGGTACAGTATTAGGAAACTGACTAAAACAAAAATTATGAAATCTGATTGTTTGATTCGAGTACAAATTACTCTTAAGCTGATTTGTTTGCAAACTGCAGCGAAATCAGTCAGCAGGGCTCAACCCCATGCTGAACCGTTACGAAAAAACTGATTGCATTTTGCCATCTTGGGAAGTTTTTGTATAGGAAAAGGAAATGCAGCTGCTGATCGACGCAGTATTGCATTTTGCTAGTGGAGCTATAATCTATGTACAATCTCTCAAAAATCGTTTGAGGTAGGCTGGCCTCCGTCTAATTGCAGTTAAGGCACTGGAGGAATAACAAACAATTAATGACGATAGCACCAGCACCAGCTTTAATAAACTCATTGAGACAAGACAGAGATATCAAAAAACATGCTCCCAATGCTGGTAGTAGAATGTCAATTAAGTGAAGCAAAAGCGTTGAAAAACACACCTTGCCTTGAGCTTAAATTTTTCGAGTCACTCACTCAGTCAGATAGACTTTAGGCCAGGTGAGAGGTGAGAATTGGTAATTGACTTGATTGAGGAAAGCTGCGAGAAAGAGATGGATGAAACGCTGCCATATAACCTCAAGCTAAAAATGCTGAAGCATTCTGGTTGTTTGGAAAACATTAACAACTGACTGAATATGGTATAAATTGAGGCAAAAGGTGCCAGAATTTTCGCTTTCCTGTATCCGCCGCAAACCAAAATTCAACCAGAACAAGAGAGACCCTTTGATCTCGTTCATTATATCAAAAAGAAGATAAACCGGGCCCTTTGGCCGGTGGAAATTTTGAGAAATCTGTGTGGTTTGGTGATGGTTAGAGTGGATGAAACCAAAAGTTTGCCATGGATTCTAGGTCTGGCGGATGGCCCAACATTTCTTGAGTGGTCAAGTAAATTTATATATAGTCAAGTGTTAGCACAGAGAAAAATGTTTGCAAACAGATCAGGTCGCAGTTTGTATTATATGCAGGAGAATGTCAAACAAAACTTGTGCATTGATTGATTGTAAACAGTTTTAATTACATATAAACTTGTCGAAAATATAGCTCAAACAAACAAGCAAATTCGAGGACGTTTCAATAGCTCAGAAAGACTATTTTGTAAGTTTATATTTGAAGCTCAAAAAGTGACAAACCTTACTTATTTCGCAAATCTTCGATTGGAATTCCTTTGAATACAAACCTCGTGTCTTTTCTTAGAAACGTTTTGTTTACATTATAAAAAGATTTTGCAACCGGATCAAATCTCTCTTTTCTTCTCCGTTCTCGTCGCTTGTAATTTTCGCTGCTGTAATGTAAACAAATTGATCAATCCATCAGTCAACCATTTTTGAAGCTGCAATTAAACATTGGAACAATGTCGACTACGACTACTACATCAGCATCAATTAATGTTCCCTTGTTTTTCTTTGTTTTCACTTTCCTTCCCATGTACTGGAATAGTTCAATATAGCTGATTCAATCATGTCGATTTTGTTGATTGGCCATTACATTCTTACCATTATTTCCCCGCTACGGCGGTAAAAAGCCGAGAAATTGGCAATGTTTAACAAGATCCATCATAGCTTTCAAATGGAACAAAAACAAATACACAGCGTTTCGTAATGAGCCCACAATGTTTTGAATGCTTAATGAACATTGACTTTCGCCACTTGTTACGTTCTTCGTCTTTGTTGCCTCTTGAACACTTGAGCTGTGTATACAAGTATAAAGAAATTGGATGCATTCGTTTCACTTGGCCAGTTTATGTAAGACCAGTATGAGCAAATGCTCCGCCGTTTTTGAAGCTCTTCAAAAGTGTTGTGGTACCAGCAGGAGCGATATGGCGAGAAAGCAATAACTTGAGCAAAACTGAACGTGTTCAAGTTCCGCGCTATTAATATCATCAACAACATATTGCGTATACAGCATAATGTACAACATCTTTAATTAGCAAACTGAAAGTGTGGGCAAAATTATACATGCCGCCATATTTGATTTTGGCCCATCCATCAGAGTCTCCATGTTGTTTGGCTATGATCATAACGACTTCTTTACACACTTGAATCTTGCTTGAATCACGTTGTGCGTTGGTTAGCGCTAAAACTGTTTTGTGTATAAATAAATAAATAAATCTTTGCGCTCTACGCTGAGTCTTAAGGCTGTGGCTTCTTGACCCAATTGAACAAGTGGAAACCGCTCTGCTGCTGACAAATCCGTCAAAACAAACGTTTCTGGCTTTGGTTGCATTTAATAAACATTGGCGAATTTCCTCGAATTGCAATACCCTTTAGTGTTTTGTTTTGTAACTAAAAACGGTCTGCTGATCTTCCTAGAATTTTGTTGCGGGTTCCCATTTGCAATAATGTTGCTGCAAGTGTTTTTGAGATTATTGTAACAATTCAGCAGACAACAATGAATGCTGCAAGTGTCGTTCTCTAAATCCGTAAACAATTCAAGTGTTTCTCAAAGGGTGAATGCATTTTTGATTGAGGTTCTCAAAATGTCACAGGCGCCTCTTTTAAACTGCATACTTCATTAATGGCATCAGCCATAAATCCGTCCGCTTGAGGCAAGTCTTTGCAAGTTGTTCCTTTCGGCTTTCTGTTGTGTTGAATATGTTTTATAAACGACAAAAGTCAATAGCGGTTCATTTACTCCACACCAAAGCAACTGCAAAAACACATAAACGGCAGACTGTAAGAGACTTGAAAGATTCGGTCGTCAATGGCATTAATCAGCGATTGAGCAGATACACAATGGACGCCAGCGGTCAGATGATGTTTATGGTTGGAAGAAAGAACGTATATATTCAAGATGCTTTGAAAAATTATTTGGCGTGTGGGTGAGCCAACATAAGACTTTTGAAATGGAAAAAGTGTCTGAACGCTTTCTCCTAACAGACCTGCCTTTAAAAAACTTCAGAAAATTCGGGATCAGAGGCCAGTTTACCTGTCGATAGGGCGAGTTGGATAACAAGCAATTTTTCGGTAAAAACATGTCAAAAATTGCATAAGCCTAATTGAACAGGTTCTTGTTAGTTTACCCAATAGTTGAAGTTTTTTCTGTGACATTCCTCAAGGCATTTAAGCTTTTGATGACACAATGCACAGATTTTTACAGCTTTCGCACTTTGTGCACTTGCCGTTAGAGCTAAATGGCTTTTTGAAGGGATGGATTTCGTCTCAATTCACATGTCAGTCCTTGGTTTGCTTGCTGATTAGCCCTTGTTGGAGCTAAATGGGCGGCGAACAATATGAAAGTGCAACTTTGATGCTGACGACGAACAATCGGTTCATGATCAGGTCACAAGATAAAAGGAGCCAGAATTTCTGATGAATGGATTAAGCAGCACCCAATTGTCATGTCACTCGAAAACACGAGTTGGACGTCAGGTGGGCTCCAAGTATGGAAACTTTGCTATATAGCAATTAACCATTGATGATAAGAAAAATATATATGAACATTTGGCTTTACAAGACAGATTCAGAGCAATTGATTTCTCCATCTTGACGTTTTTGCTGTTTAAGTGTACAAACCAGGAACTTGTATGAATGAATCAGGCGGAATTCTCAGACGTAATTTTCTAAATCTTAATTCAATTTGACCACGCTGTGTATATATTTTTCACATTACGGAAGCTCAGCCAAAAGTAAAAGCAAGCCATGTTGTTGTTGCAAAACCTTTTCAACACTTATAAATGCAGCTACAAATTATAAAAAGAATCAATGGACGACACAAGTACTTCACCACGCAATACTGGCTTAATTCAATCGTCATTCAGTAAATAGCGCGCGCGACTCGAGACTCTATAGCGCTTCCTATTGAGGCGCTTTTCGCGCGGCGCTTCCTTACCGGACTTGCTTAATGACCCAAGGATTACAGTGTACATAAATTACGAATCAAGAAAGTCCAAGGCGCTCCTGCGCTCCTACTATATACAAACTAATCATACGAAACTCATCATACACTTTTGATAAGTAAGTAGCCATATTTAATGATGTTTGAATATTTAGTGATGCGGATGCATTAACGGAAGAAGACCAAGCAATAAGGATGATGGTGCATTCTTCAGAGAACGTTGTTACGTTGTTACAGCCCATGATGAGCAATACACACAAATACTCACGTGCAAATTGACTTTCGCTTTTAACGAAATGCACCGTTGTTGTTTCAATTTGCGATTCGGACGAATGTGGTTGGTTGGTGGGTGACAAAGATACCAAACGTTTGTGGGTGCCGCGGCGACAGTGGCAGCTTAAGTAGCTTTAACTGTCTACTGTCTGAGAAAATTCATTAAAATGCGCATATATAAAACTTATGCAGTGTGTCAAAAATACACTGCCGGATTAATTTTCATGATCGTGTAATAATGGGACACGGTGAATATGGAAACGCGCGTTTGGCTCACTGACTCGGTAGTTTAGGTGTGTGAAGCTTTTGTTATAACAATGAGGCAATTTTACACAAAGTTTCTCCAAAAATTATGCTGAGATCATGCTCAACTGTCTCTTATTACGTATGATGTATGCACTTGGGATTTTTGCCTGTTTGACACACCTGTCGCCAACATAGTCTCATCAGCATTGCAAGTAAGGAACAAGTGGCAAAAATTACGTATTAAGTCAGAAGCAAATTATGGAAAAGTCCACCTCATTGCGCAATATTGTCACTGTGCCTGTCACTTATTTGAACAAGTTTCAAAGCGTTTGGGTCTGAAAAACTCGCTTTAAAAATTCCCACTCTTAATTCTTTTGAGCTAGAAAATAATCACGGCCCACGGGAGAAATTGGAAAATTTCATGTTTTTTGCAAGAAAAACATAATACGTATCTGAAATCGAAACACGCCAAAACTAATACCTTTTCACTGGCAGTAACAGTCGAGATGCCCCTTGATTTCGTGCTTCTACATTTGTCGAATAGTCCAATATCATGTAACAATTTTTACCGTGTAGGTGTGCGTTACGGTGAAATTGCTTGTCCTGTATGTAATCTTTATTGTTTCTTATGTGGGATGTGTATAAGTGAGGTGATACAAGGAAAAAGGAAATTACTCTGCTGCTTTTACTTTTTCGATAGAGTTCATGTCATGTCAATTGTACTTTTTATTGTCAATTGCCAGAGGAAATTGCATGTGCGGTTGCCATTTTCAAATTTGGCGAATTGGCGAGGCGGATAGGTCGTGGGAAATGCCCTTTCACAGTTGCGTACTATAATGTTATGTAATGACGTCATCGTTACATGTTTTGCTTCAGCTGTAGCCGAAATATTTATCAATGTTGCTTCAAGTGTCATTAAAAAAATTAAAAAACTTCAATTTTTGTATTTGCAGAACGGTGGACCCACCGACATTTACGAAGTTCCTGACGGCAAACCGTCAGTTCCGGTGCCAACTGTAGTGCCGCCATGGCTCCGTAAAGCCAGCTCCAGCTCGACGCTCTCCAGCCTCGCCAGTACTTCTAGCCGTAGTTCAGACAGTGGATCGAGCTCTGGTGCAGGCTCCAGTGCTTCGAGCGAAGCCGATGAGAACTCCAAGCCGCCTTCGGAAGTCTACATCGAGCATGTGCTGTTGCCAACGAGGATTTCAAAGGTATGTAACCGAAGACCAGATTTTACATTTGATCTCATGAGAGCGTGCTGAGGCTGAGGTCACGCAGGTATTAGATATTCGAGCACTTCATGACTGGGACCTGCCCACATGATACGGAAACTTGAGCTGCCAATGTCTGTGTAATTAACGCCAGATTTTGAGCTTGAAAAAGTACAAGGCCTCTGAAATTCATGCTGTCAAGATTTTAAGCATCGTTTACGAAATTTCCAAGAAGGTATTAACGCCCGCCCACTGAACGATTAACGAGACCAAGCCATTTTTAACGAACAAAAGTCGTGTATCGAAAAGCATGTAATTTTCAAAAAATTCTCTCAGGCTACTACGGTACAGTGTTTGTGTATGAATTTGAAACCTTTTAAAACAGATCGGTTTCTCAATGGGCGTGTACGAAAGTTTCTGTTCTTCTTGTAAACAAGCCGGCTTCCAATATTTAATGCAGTTGTATCAATCAAACCAAAATTGTCTTGATTTTTTCAGCTGTTTTGGCGGTTGCATTATTTGCAGTATGCACCTTTATGCATTTTCAACATGGCAAACAAATCGCCCCTGTCTCACGATCAAGCGTCAAAAAAGCTCCAACGTCTCTTTCTCTGCTGTCTGTTTAATTACTACAAAAACCTGCTGCCAGCAATAATAATTACGTGTAAAATCACAAATTGGCAGGTACATGATGACTTTACACAAGACAGAAAAGTCCACTCGTTCCTTGTCAAACAAGGAAACCCTGCGCTTCTACCATCAGCTGAAACCCTGTAAATTCTGTTGGGACTACCAAAAACATACTTCACAATTTTTGGCAAACACGCGATTCCATATATTTACGTCTTCTTGAGACTTCAAGACATACTGACGTACCAGAACAACCACCGATTTATGACACTCTCCATTTCGCGCATGACCGTTTATCCACCCAATAAAATTGGCAAAGTTTTGCAGGTGCACTATCTCCAATTGTTGTCGTCTTGTCTCGCTAAGTTCTCGCTGTATTTAACGGTCGAGTATATCGAAAGGATTTTCCAGACAGTAACGTGACTGCAACGGCAATGTTGTCTCACAATCAGATTCGTCCCTTGGATATCGTAATATCGTTACAGCGTCTGGTTGGTGATGACTTGACCCTTAAATTGCTGAGGCATCTGTCGTCGTGTCTTGGTTGCCACTTGTAACATACATTATGACGACTTTGTTGTTGATATCCACGTCATCGACAATTGGTCATTCCGTCACGATGAAAACTTTCACTATAGAATCTTTGTACAGTCAGTCAGTAACTATATATCCACTTGAACCGTTTTTTTCCTCCTTCGATCTTGTTTCAACCTCTCATCATCCCAACAACAAGTGCATAACTCACAAGTGTTTTTGTACAAAAAAATGTATAAATCTTTCTCCTTCTTCTCAACAATTTGCACTTTTTGTAACGACTTTTTGTCGGCTACACAGGTTTCATTGTATCGTATCAAAAGGCTTCACCAACCAAAGTACTCTCCTTTTCACTCTGACGCTCTTCAATCTTGCCGACGAGATTTGAATTACAGCCATCGAATCCTTGGCGAATCTAATCTCATTAAAACCTGTCTGTCTATATGCCAGCCGGTCTTTGGTCTCTCACAAAGATTACGTTACTTTACCATTGTTTTCGCTGTCTCGATTGTATCGGTGCATAGTGCAACTTCAACAGGCTTTCAGCTTCAGCTCTGTAGGTGGTTCATGTCGATATTGCGAATTTCCAATATATGCACTCCATTATGCACTCTTCAAGTTTGTAGGACTGTCTATTTAATTCATATGCAAAAAGATTCCAATTACAACTAAAGGGTTTTGCCAGGTGAAACTCACGTCCTTCTTTCGATATTGATTGAATACCACTGCTGATTTCAACGAGTTTCATATTCAGACTATATACTGATGGATATGAATATTAATTGGTATCAGATGAGTATCTCTTTGAACGCGCTGACTGATCAAAGACAACAAGAGAAATTGCAAGAAGTTTAAACCGTTTGAAAAATGGCTTTAGAGCAGTAGTGGATCAATTCAACACCTTTTTCCCTTTGGCCTTATCAACATTGTTCAATGAGATTCTTCAAGATTTGGTTCACCTGAAGTCTTCATCAATCATCGATGGCCCTCTCATACCTTGTGAAAGTGACAAAAATAATTTTAAAATCATCAACGAAATTTAAAAGTTCATCAAAGTTGGAAGAAAAATATCACATGTTGCAGGCCCATTACATGGAAACATCTTGCGTAACCGATCAAGACATGAACCGTGGCAAACCACAAGCCAGACGACAGACATATACTTCATGCATGTACAAAATTACCTGTTCATTGAATCACATGATTAATTTATGTCAATTTATGGGAAACATGACTCTGCCAAGCTCATCATGAGGTTCGCACTTCCATTTGCCATTATAACATATCATTATGAAAGGGCATGATGATAAAGTATACATACATAATGTGTAATGTTGCTGACAGGAAAGTGAAATTTGATTGAATTTGTCATGTGGTTTATATATTTTGTTTGTTGTGGTTCCGTTCCGAGTAACGTTATCGAATGAAAAATGTTTACAGGAAATTGACCATCGGCAAGTCACGTACTTGCGTTTACTTTATAATGTCATCACACTACATATTTCACTTAACATGATTTTCTACTGTGTTGGGCGTGGAGTGACAAGTTGTGAGAAATTGTATTGTGTACAGTTGCAGTTTGCTGCATTTGATTCAGTTCACGTTGCTCCTGCCTCCTGCAACTGAAATTATATGTATAAACACAACTTGTAGAAACAGCAATTGCATTAATTTTAAAAGTAGAAAATAATTGTGGAAACTTGGAGCTCACAGGTGGAGCAGCGAAGCCCTTGAAAAAAACAAGCAGTTTGATTTTTAAGAGTTTTCTCGGTGATTTACAGCTTAATTAGAACAGGTGAAATGCTGGTTCTTATTTTGTTTGTACATTGCTAGAATTTTAATCAGGTGTATGTAACTGAGAGGAATAAGACGTTATAATCATTGTGCGGTTTTGAATGCATTTTTACGACTTTAGTGCAAACGTTGTGTTTGCAATTATTTGATGTTTTAAAAGTTTTTGTCAAATAACGTATCGTTGTTTGTTTTAATGGTTGACGTTTAAGATTTCCCTCAAACCACCAGAAAGAACGTTCAATGCGATTTTAATGGCTTGAGCAGCGGTTTGTCATGTTTGTTATTGATGGTTTATCGAGTCGTCAAAATGTAAAAATTTATCATTCGGTAGCCAAAATGTGCTGCAAAAATTCAGTATAGAAACCACTGAATTTTATGAAGAATCATTAAAAAAGTGCTACTGCTACCGCCCTCCCGCCAGCACTTGCTGCTTAATTACATTTTCAAAAGAGAAAAGTGCCTGAAACAAAAGCACATGCGACAAACGGCGACATATCCGCCACAATAGCTTCAAGTACTAAATACCTTGGAGCTTCTGGCGCTTTTGAAATTATACATTTGGATATACACAATACTCTTCAATGCGCTTCTTGGTTCTAATGCTTCTTTTATGTATTGAGGTTTTGCGAACCACCACTTTGCAATCATTAAGACCGCTAGAATCTGTTCAAGTGTTACTGTTTTTAAAATACAAACTTTGCTCTCACTCAAGTCAGTCAGTAAAAGATTGGCAACTTGCGTTCAGTTACGAAAAAATTCGCAAGTGAAATCTGCTGTGAACCCATCGTTTTTTGGCAATGTCCACCGATAACATCGATTACCAGGTAGATTGGAATAACAAAGTGCACTTCGAAGCACGATTCAAGTGTCATATAAATTAAACCAGAACATCATCAGACTTGTGACAGAAGCTTGAGGCATTGGTAAATGCTCGTCTCGTTATTGTTTTGATCTGAATCCTAATCTGCAACAATGCACTTCCTTGAAGCTGTGTAGCAGTAGATCGCTTCAATTCGTCTGATACAAATCTCATTAATATCTAACGACGACTCATTGCTCCATGTGCTCGAGCTCCACAAGAGGAGGTCTTTAATAATATTTTTTAATTATAAATGTAATCTTTCTTTTGTTTTTGCAGGAGGAAGACACATCAAAGAATTTTATCGAAACCCTCAAGAGAAAGCTTAGTCAAAAGAACCTCCTGGCCGGAATGAAGAATTACGAAGCGTCCAAAAGCTCTCCTGCCATTAGTTCCCCGACGACACCTGTTGTTGGTTCCATTGTTCCGAATACAGGTAATTGCTCAAAGTTTTTATTTTTCAATCTAACTCATACATGTTTTGTTCACACAGCATTTTGAGAATTTCGTAATCAGAGCTTGCTAAAAGTTGCAGTTCTAAATCTGGAACTGTGAGAATCGCAGAGCTTCTTAAACTGAGCATTTCAAGTTTCATTACAAAGCCTCATTTATTCCCACAACTCATTCAACTACTTGACCCTGACGAATCTTACTCGTGTGCCTTATAATTCTTGTTCTTTAATCCAATTTCAATGGTATGAGAAGTTATACGCACAGCCCACAAACGAAAGTGGCCGAGTTTTTCTCACCTCCATTTGAACCATGACTTTCGATTCATTCATCCTCTGCCCTATACTTTTTGCAACAAACTTTAATTAATACGTGCTGTATGAATGATTTCACAAAAGTAAAGGTGAATCCTGTTATTTACACCAGTTTGCACTCTCAGCCATTGTTGTCTGTAATGGTACATTGTACATAAAACGTGGATTTTGCCCTTTGATTTTTAATGGCAATTATAAGACTTCATCCTTATCGTTTCCGTTCCTTGAAGATTCACACAGCCTTTGCGGCTGTTTAAACATTCAAGCCCTATCATATGATTGATACCACCTGTAATCTTCACTCACTCACACGATTAAATATCCTTAAGGTTCAATTAGCCGAAAAATTCGC
>JAQGBJ010000493.1:0-39584 GCA_034698345.1 Sphaeridia pumilis | reverse complement strand
CTTGGCTGTCATCGGACCGGCCAGGCTTCTTAACTCGCTGTGACATTTCAGCAATGTTTCATCTTTGATCCACTGCTGCAGGAATTAAAAGAAAAGTTCTCTTTAATAACGACATCTTCAAAACACTGCAATCACTTCAAGACTATATATATTCACGCTTCATCAATGTCGAAATCAAACAGCATTACAAATTCGCTAATTTCCATCCAAGATCGTCCAGTGTATCAGACGGCTATTAGAAAACTGGGATTCCCTCATGATCTATTCCCTCATCAAGAATGTTTACATCGCTCTCGTCGTATCGGTTCATTACGGATAAACTGATTGGGAATTGTCGTAAAATGTAAAGAATAAATATGTTAAAAGGCGAACAACAATAATAACACTGGATCTGCATCCTTGGCTCCTTACATACATATGTGCAAACTATAAGCACGATACTGCATATCCACCCTATATCCACTCTCTCCTCATATATATACGCTCCCACAGAGATCCTTAAGAAATTTCCGTAAATCGCATCTTCCCAATCTTGAAATTTTGCTTCTAAAACTGATTTTTCTCAAATCTCATATAAATCTTGCGATGCATGAATAAAATCCTCCATGATGCACTGAACCAACCCACTTTTGGCGCACTTTTTCGCAAATCTTGGACCGTTTATCATGTGCACCTACTGGCAGCCTGGTAGGAATTTTCATCGGAAATTGTGACAGAAATCAGCAATTTGAAAACATTTTTACTCTTTCCAGCATCTAAATCTCCAACATTTCCACAAGAACCACTGTAGTAGCGAGAATCAGGCGCTAAAACATTTGTTTTCACGTTTTTCCCTTGGAGCTTCCGTGTTTTGTAGTCCTTAGGACACCATTGGACATTAGGGATTTTCGATGTAAATATGGGAGAATCCTTACCCAAAATGCACTGCTGACATGATCTTCCACAAAATATCTCACTTGCACCCAATTCTTTTACCAAATTTCCTCAAAATCGCCACTGTATTGACATTTAACTTGTAAAATTCTACATTTTGCACCAATTTCTTGTCTTATCCTAGCGACATTTTACTACTACATATACACAACATTAAAGGATTCTCCGAATAAAACACCAACAACGGTTGGCGCCATCAAGGGGGCAAATGATCAACTCACATCTCTACGTCACGTGAGCAAAGAACCAACCCACTGACAACAGCAGTGTTGCCAACTCGTTCTCGCTTGACACCAAATCTCTTTTTAAAACTTCCCGAGAAATTGCATCTTTCACTCCTTTTACTTCCAAAAACACCGTCAAGTTATCAAAATTATAGCTAAAATTATCGAAACACATAATTTTCATTCCTTTCCGTATTTAAAACTAATTTCCAGTTCCAAGTACTCTTTCCCTTCGAGTCCATAGCCTGCTGAAGGTGATACTAAAAATGAAGACATGCTTTAATCATGAAGTACCTTTCAAAATAAAGCAGTTTCACATCCCTTTCGTCTCTGAAACCGAAAAGACGTGTAGTTCTTTTCTTTCAAATTTCAAAATTGAACAAGTATACTGGTTCAAGGAGGCATTTTGCCATGGGATCTTTTGGCTTTCACCGTGAAGCTTGGCAACACGGCAAATGATTCCCAGCTGTGGGGGTTTCCCTTACTACGTTGGAGTGAGGCAAGAGATACATAGAAAGATGCAGTTGCTCACTCCGAGTGAGGCAGGCAAGTGAGGAAAGTGACTCAAAAACGCTCCTCTCGCGTAACGGAGAAAGGATTCCACGAGCCGTAAGAAAAGTATTACGACTCGAAAAGAAGATGTTAATTGGGAATCCAAAAGACTCGAGGGAGAAAGAGCCGTAAGGAAAGCGTGGGCCGGTGAGAAGCTCGAGTTGCTCAAGGGAGAAACGCGAGAGGAGAGTGGAAAGAAAGGAATTTGGTTCCTTGTGTCCATATGTAAGTGCCAAGGGCTTACGCTTACGCTCATTGACTGACTCGCAAAAGATCTCGTAACGAAACTGAGGACCAAAACAGCTCTGAAGAAGTAACGGGATGACCAAGATCAAGTATTATATGTACAAACGGCGTATACCTGCAAATTCGGTATTAATGAGATGTTGCTTTGAATCTTGTCAAGTTGATGTTCCTGTTTGATATTACAATGTACGCGCACAATTTGGCGAAAAACAGGTGCATATTTATGTCACCGAATGACATGAAATCGAATGAAGATGACCAGTCTTGAATGTTCTGAAGTGAAGCTGAGGAATGACATATCGATGCATGGTCAAATGGATGACAAAAAGTTACGACTGATTCGAAGTTGTCAAGATTTCTGATAGAAAGAAAGCGACTAATAGACTTCTGACCACAGAATATTCAGCCATAATCAGGAAACAATGGATTGTAAACAGTGACAGCAGCAGACACAACAAAGACAATTAATATCTATAAACGTCATCGTCATATAGCCGCATTCGCAAATTTGCAATGGTGACACAGGGTTGCATACAGTATGTAAAAGTTAAATAGCGGCAGCAGAGCAAGGACTTTTGTTTACATTAAACAAGAAACGTTGAGAAAGGAGGATTCAATGGTAGGCGGGAAATTCGAAGCATGTCGGCGGGCCGTTCGTATAAGTACAACGGCATTCGTGCGTTTCATATTATCAAACACATGGCATCATGCGAATGCTGAAATGTTTGTATACGTTGACCGGCTTCGACGAAACGTAAATATTGCGAATTTTTTACGCATTGTTGATGTTGAGTAAAGACGTGGGTCGATTTTGCTTCAAGTGTAATGTCTTATAGCATATAGTGGTTACGTTAGATACGTATATTAGCTTGGAGCGAATGTCATCATTGTTGACATTTCACACACGTTCTCGGAAAAGTTAAAACATTTAATCATAAAAAAGAACAAGGATGGCGACTGCACAAATTCCACAGAGTTTTGAAGTAAGTCTGGAGAAGGTATTAATATCGCTGGGGAACTACGTCTCGAATAGTGTATTGACAGTTGTTGTTGTTATTACATATATTTGCAGGATCTGAGGAAAATGACTGAAGATGTTTCTACGATCGCAGAACAGTTTAACAAGTTGTATTACGATTCAATTGACACCAAACGTCACGTAAGTGTATTATCGTTCTGTGATGTGAAATTTGACAGAAAGACTGTTAAAATGTAGTACTTTTCAACTTGTTTCTGCAGCTGGTCTCTCGATTGTACATGGATACAGCTGTTTTGGTCTGGAACGGGAACCCTCACCAAGGTCTTTTGGAGATACAAAAGTTTTACGAACAGCTGCCTACGACAACCCATGTTGTTCAATGTGTAGACTCGCAATTGCTATCAGGTCAGTTTGTAAAGTAACTTGATTTTTTATGAGATTAGTTGGTTGGTCCTGAATTTGAGCATAGTTGTGACAAGAATTTGTTGTCTTAGCGCAAGCGGTTGGAACACAGAAAACTTTGCTGATCTTGACAGCTGGGCGACTACATTTCCATGAAGGGAGCGACAAGACTTCGAAGCAATTCCAACAGTCATTCATCGTAACCGCACAGGCAGACAAATGGAAGATAGTGTCGGATACGTTTAGGTTCCAAGTGCCATTGAATACTTTGAAACTAAGTCCTGAAGAAGAACAGCTACAACTACAGCAACTTCAGTTACGGCTACAACAGGAACAGCAAGCTCAACTCCTGCTTCAGCAACAGCAACAACTAGCGGCTGCAGCTTCCAACCAAATATATCCTCAGCAGATGCCTGGCCAATCCCCCGGACAATTTGCGATGGGGTTTAACCCTAGTTGATGTACCCATGACGTAGACCTATTTCTATTTTTGAATTGCGTAAAGTCGTTGTTAAAGAATATATCATAATGTTGTGAGTCAGAAAATGTTGATTTATTTCTAGGTTGTGGTTTAATGACTTCGAATAAGACTAGCTGCCAAAGAGAAGCAGTAAAAATATTCCTGATACGGTGGCGACAAGGCGAAGTTTTTCAGAACGAAAGACATGAAGCGAAGAATCACGATTCACGATACTGTGCGTTAGCTCATGGTGTGGACTAATACCAGCCAGAGTGACTGAATAGTTCCTTCCGGATTAATGTTACAAATAGGTTTTCAAGGGAATTTTCCGACACATCACAGCACAGCCTATACTTTCTAGATCACTCTTTCACGCAGACACGACATCTATGTAAAAATGTTATAGTTTACTTCTTGGAAATCGCCTTCAATATCCATTCGACTCCTTCCTAAGGAGCAAAAAACCCAGGTTTCAACTTATGACCCAACTCATCCTTGATCATCCATAATCTGTATTTTTTGAAATCACTCACTCGAACTCCTTCTCCAGAAGCAGCGGAACAGCCTTGGATTTGCCATGGGCGATCTCGTATTACATGGAGATTCAGCCCTCGAGCTATGTCGGCGGAAGTCGCTGCATCAGCCAGATCCTGCTTATTTGCAAGAATTATCAAAGGAACGCCTGCCATTTTCTCGTCTTCCAAAAGATCAAACAGGATTTCGCCGCTTTCACTCAACCGTTTTCTGTCAGCGCTATCAATGACGTACATCTGCAAACGAAATGGGAATTTGGCAATACGAAAGGAAAAATATAGTAAATTCATTTTGAAAGTTTAAAGACATGGCTTACAAGCGCATCGGCGTTTTCCAAATAGTGTGTCCAATACGGGCGAATATTTCTTTGTCCACCAACGTCCCAAACGTTTAAGCGGAACCCGCTATCTGTTTGAACAGTTTTAACGTTGAATCCCCTCGTAGGACTCGCTTTCATATGATCGTCTGTTTCGTTTGCCAACATCTTCAACAAGGTTGTCTTTCCAGCATTATCAAGCCCTAATAATAAAATCCTACACTGAGAAACGCCATTTCCACCTGATGTATGGGCAGCAAGCTTCTTTAGCAAAGATAATAATCCCTGAAAGTAGAAAATGATCCAATTACAGGGTTGCCTTCATGTTTAATATGATATGAAAAGATTTGAACTCGCCATTTTTTGCAGTTGCCGCAGAAAGTAAAAAGCAATAAATACACAGGTTCAAAATTGTGGAATCGCCTATATAGTGACGCCGAGTTTACTTCATAGTACGATTATTCGTGTGTTGACTTAATTCAATTAATTGATTGAAGTAAATTAGTAACACAAGTTCTGAAATGCCTTTCTGTCCTATGAAATAGGAATGCATGTGGCAATATCAGACAGCACCTAGAATTGATTACATATAGTTTGCCATTTTGTTATGCACGTTTCCATGGTGATGACCACAACCTCTATGCGGGCTCTGAGTATTGCTGGAATTGCTTGGGACAGTCGAAACGTTCGAAAGTTAACTGGTCAGTGGTGTTTGAAGAAGTAATGACGCTATCGAAACAAATAGAAAAATAACGACAACATTTTACTCTAAACGTTTGCGTAATCTACGAATATTTCTTGAGAAAATAGACACACGCACTTGCTAAAGCTACAGTCAAATAACCTACCATTAAGCTATGCTTATCACCGACGATGTAAAAGACTAGATCTACACGTACTCAAGTTTGCTTCAGGAACACGAACGATTCAATGTTGCATTTTTTTAAAATAGCTTTTATAAAGCACATCTTAAGTAACGTTCCTGTCTTAAGATCTACAATGTTTGAACTTTCGTTTTTTATCTCAAGTTAGTAACTAACAGCACATCGACGCACAACTCTATGTAGTAACTTTCAACATGAACTCACAAAGGTTGTAAACAAATGCACATGGTCCTCAAGAACTATTAAAACAGGACTTTTTAGAAAACAAACGGCTTCCACAAGATATTCATACACTACTTTCACTTCCCTGATCTAATTCGATAGAAATATTCTCCATTTGACTGCATTGGTCTGAAGAAACACCAGCGCCATTGCCACTAGCAGAAGCCAATGGCGAGTTTTTGCTAGGAGATTTTCGAATGTCATGACTACCACCGCGACCTACTTGAACAATATTATGCAGAAAGTTTTTAACTCGTTTGTTGAGCGAAGAAACACTTTCACTGCACGGCATAGTTTCAGAAGGATAAGCGTTTTTTGTATCAAAAATAAAGCTAACTTCCTCTTGATTAAAGCTCGGTTCTGAAAAATTAGAATCTTCCTGCAGTAAGTTATCAGGATTGTCTAAAGAGTGACTAAGATTGTTTTCCTTACGACCCGGTAAGCGGTCGTGAGAGGAAGCAACTAGAGATAAATTCTCGGCTTGATTGTCATTATCATAATCTTCATCATCTGATGAGCTTAAAATAGACTGAATGTCAACAGATTTAGAAACTAGTTTGGCGGTATTTTTTGGCACCATTGTTTCCTTAGTATCTCTTGTTGTAGGCTCAGAAGTATTGTAGCAAAGCATCTCTAAGGACTTGACTTCGCGAAACGACGGACCATTTGTGGAAAATTTACGGAATGCATCTGAATTCTTTTTAACATCACGCGGTATCACTAGTTTGGACGAAGACGGTGTTCCCAAATCTTGCTCAATGCTGCTCAGGCTTTTGCCTTTCCAGCTTCTGCTCATGGAATCGCTCGGAGGATCCACCGTTACTGTACACGGAATACTGTCACCTCCATTCTTTTTGGAATGTTTGTTGTGTAGAAGACGCCGCCCGAACAAAACTGGGGTGCCCAATGGGCTAGACCGGTTGCTGGCACTGCCCATAATGGGATTGTTGCGAAGTGTGAAGGACATCATGGCAGGGTCGAAGCTTGGGCGACGAATGTAGGACGTTACATCTTTAGGCTTTGGTAATACACCGGTTGAAATAATGCCAGATCCTCTAGCAATGGCCACCTCATGACCTAAAGCGCCGCTATTTCGAAGTTTTGGACTGGCTCGAAGCCGGACATGTGAGTCACCAAAGTTCCCTGCAAGGCCCAAATAACGGCATGAGTAATCTACAAAAGGGATGGCAATCATTCTTCGTACCAGCACTAACTCACCCCGGAGATCTTTAGAGTGGTTGAACAATGGGTCAAGGTTGTCGAAGTGATGAGCATTCCTTTTAACAGCACCTTCTTCAGCTCCTAGCAACCAGTATGTCATAACATCCCCCTT
Organism: Sphaeridia pumilis; assembly: GCA_034698345.1. NCBI lineage: Eukaryota > Metazoa > Arthropoda > Collembola > Symphypleona > Sminthurididae > Sphaeridia > Sphaeridia pumilis. The sequence continues at coordinate 32,499 of JAQGBJ010000493.1, read as the reverse complement.
TCCTTTGAGATGAACAAGACCTCTGAAAATGTCATGAAGTCGAACGTAAACGTCATATACTGGTACGCAAACAAATTATAGAGACATCAAATACCTTTCTTCTATCAGATATCCCCCGAGTACGTCCAATGCTGTCTTGCATTCATTGCTGATGTGAATCTTGAGCGGTTCTCCATTGGATTCCATTCGGGAAGCTGTATTGACAGTGTCCCCAAATAAGCAATATCGCGGCATTGTTAACCCGACCACGCCAGCGCAGACAGGGCCTGAATGGATACCTATGCGTAACTTCAAAACATCATTGGGCCGATGGCCTATTCGGAAGCGATGAACGGCAGTTAGCAGATCCAGTGCCATTGAAGCAATTTCTCCTGCATGTCTGGCTCCATTCCGTAGCGGTAATCCGGACACCTGTTAATGAAGACACGCTTTTTAATTTCGCCACGACAAGTCTTCAAAAAGTCTGTAGGGATAGCGGAACTTACCACCATGTATGCATCACCAATCGTCTCCACCTTATACACATCGTAACCTCTGATGATCGAATCGAACAGTGTGTACAAGTCGTTCAAGAAACTAACAACTTCCAATGGAGTACTCTCGGCAGACATTTGTGTGAACCCGACAATATCGGAGAAATATATGGTGACGTTTTCGAAAGATTCGGGCTCTACGAAGTCTCCCACTGTCAACTTTTTGGCTACGGGCATTGGCAACATTCGGTGGAGCAAATCTTCTGTCTTCTTTTTCTCTTGGAACAACATGCCCGTTCTCTCGTTCACCAGATCTTCCAAATTGTTCGCATACTTTTCCATCATGGACATCATGTGATCCATTATGTTAGGAGCCCTAAATGTGATGAAAAACCACATTAATATTGGTTGCATTCAGGGGTTAGACATGGATAAGATATTTTCTATTTACATGCCATCCTTTAGAGATTTTACTCGTTCTCGAATAGCTCTAAAGTTTGGTCTACGGTCAGGGTCATCATCCCAAGCATCCATCATCACAGCCTTGACGTAATCGGGACATTCACAGCCCAAGCTTTCGTCAACATTTTGAAGATCAGGTCTGAACGGTGGAATCACTCTAGCTCGAACACTATAAATAATATCTGAAACATGAACGAATAATTAGCTGACTTTGTGCAGGCAATTAGAAAATGTTGGTTGGTAGTAACTACCTTCGACATCATCAAGACAAGTGCCGTAGGGTCCTTTTCTGCCGAAAATCTCGTATAGAATGATCGCGAACGCATAGACATCTCCCTTTTGAGTTCCGATCATAAAATTGTCCCCTTCCAGATTTTCTGGCAGTAATTCGGGCGCTGTCCATAGAAGGTTTCGGTAGAACGCTTGTGGATCGTACTCGAAGGAGTATGCGGTTGAGGCTGCTCGAACTTCATGAAGACCAAAATCAGTGAGCTGTAGCACCCAACGGGAAGTAATGACACAGTTGGAGCTTTTTAGATTTCCGTGGAATCCAACGTTGGATTCGTGCAAGTATATCATTCCCTATTAGGTTAGCGACAGAACAATTATGAGTTGAATGATTTATATTTAGCAAGTAAGAAGAACCAGAAAACTTACCTTTATGAGATCATGAACTAGAGATGCAACAAACGTGACATCTAAGCGTATGTCTTCGTTTTCCACGACATCACACAAGGATCCTTTGCCGCAATAGTCGTAAGCAAGAAAAATTTTCATAGGTTGAACCAGAGCTCCATGGAATGCATTGATATTGGGATGAACCATTTCTCTCATGTACCGGATTTCTTTCATTGTCGCTCTGGACATTACAAACTTCTTCACTAAATCCAATTCCTTCACACGCACTAAACCACCTTTGTAATAAGCAGTGGGACAATACACTTGACCGAGAGATCCAATACTGACCAGACTTATCTGTAAAAATTCCAGCCCGTTAACCACACGTATTTACTACTGTGAATCGTGATTTTATATTTGTTGCAATTACCCGTGAAGTGGAAGTATCGCCACAGTTCGATTGCATCTGTAACTCTTCCTTCTTAATTTTCCATAGAAGCCCTTCGATTTCCTGTTCGATCTTCCACTTTCGGTAAAAACTTGCAGCTCCCATGAGAACAACGAACAGTATTCCTCCAAGTACACCAGCCATGATTATCGATCGTGATCCTTTCGTGCTTTGGCACTTTTCGTTTGCAAAGCCGCATTTTGGCTCATCCACAGGCGGTATCTTGTTCACCCAGTTGATTTGCTTTCCCGCAAACATTTTTAATCTCTGCAACAGCATTGAGGCTTGAAGAATCATGCATCACACTGGTATTAAAAAGGAATTGATGATACTTACTGGAAAGCTAATATTGTCTTTATACCCGGGTTGAAAGTTAGCAACTGGAAGCATGTAATGTGAACAACTGAAGTTTACTTGGCGGTCCTTATGCAGGTGGTAATTGTAGTTGTATTCCTGGAAACCGATTACAGTGTAGTTTCCTTCGGAGTCACCGTTTTCGTCAATTGCTATCATAGCACCCGTAATACCTGTATAGGCAAACCGCTCAATATATACATTTCCTTCATGCCATGCTTCATCAATTGTCCTAAAACTTACTCTTGTAACCGCCTTTCTTAATGATTTCCGCGAAAATAGCACTACCATTTTTTGCTATGACGCCAGTTGGAATATCCTTATACTTCATCATTAACCGGTGCAACGCGTGAGCATACAAGTAAACTGAATCGTACAGGTTTGCAGCGTATATGGTTACTTTTGGCTTGATGCCTCCAAGTGTAAACGGGTTAGAGAAGTTGAATGGTTCATTGTGGCCATAGTCAATTACACTGTTACCAAATTTTTCGAAGGCTGCAGTATCTGGAGGAGTTGGCGCAACAACCAACAAAGATTTAGCAGTTTTGTTGTCGAAACCGTCCATGTCCCAGCAGCTCTGCTTATTCGCAATTTCATCGGTTTCTGCAAGAGTATGTAGTGGTGAGGTTCAGGCTTAAAACTGAGAACTTCCATTCTTGAACGGTGAGGCTTACTCCACAAGTACTTATGAGCTTCTTGAAAGTTATATGTCATCATATCTATGTAGATGACTAAATACTCTCCGTTCTGGAACAGCTGGAGGTCCTGCATGTATTTCATCATTTCCACAAGATTACTTTCGTCTCCAATGAAAACGTAAACTGCAAAAAGGAGTCGAGGATGATGATTAATGAACGAAATATTGATTAGAAATTTGCTGACTCGTCAATTGATTCTTACTACGGGTTCGATTTTTGGTCTTCTGGATTATCTCAAACCAATTCTCCGCTCCTGGTATATTCAACTCGATCTTCTCCGTAACAGTCATGTTGCTCTGCTTTGCAATATTCTCCAATGCGTTAGCTACAGTCAAGAATCGGACAGTTTTCTCCACTATAATAGTGAATCGAGTCCATGCAAAATGATCCAATAGCGATCGAACAAACTTGACGACTTGTGTATCAGGAGCCTCTGTCCGGGCGAAGGTTGGGTACTTGTACTTATCGGATACGTCACCGTCGGCACACCGCTGCAAATTTCGCTTCTGGTATTTGCATGTTACTTGATACTGATGACTCAAGTTTTGTAGAGTAACTTACATACGAAATCATGGTCCTGTTCCAGGCGGCAGCTATCGTAGCTTCAACAGCACAAGAATTCTCCGGTCCGAAGAAAGCTGAGACATTTCTGCACAACATTTCTGTAAGTATTCGCGCTCCTTTAATAGTTTCTCCTTCAGTGTCACCCCATTCCAGAACAAGGTTGACTCCAGGAAGGAGATCAGATCTGTTGTTGATCTCGGCTATCGCTAGTGTCATGGCCCCTGAAATAAGAATTCCCTGCCGTTGGTTCACATTGCCTTTGACTATGGTCAGGTAGCCTAAAGTGATGTCCGTTGTTGTGTTTTCTGAAAAGCGAAGAGAAAATTAGCAACAGGTTCAGTGGCGAAAATAATTCGAAACGGTATTTACTTGATGCGGTAGCGACTCCAGGAAGAGTGACGACAAGGAGAACAAACATCGCAAGGTATCGGTTACCACATGATTTGGGAAGGTCATGGTTTTCGTCGCTCTTTGGTATGCCTGAGTCCATGGGTCCATCTTTATACTTGCATGCACCCATTGTGGAATGGATTTTGCCCCCGTCGTTAGAAAAGATAGGGCGCATCCGAAGCTAAGATGCAGCGATTCGGTATATCCCGGTATCCCAGCATGTCATCTAAAAATTTGTAACAACTTTTCATTTAACCATCGTTACTAAAACCTTGAGTTCACGAATTCTACTTACAGACTTCCTAATTCGCAGCTGCATAACTAGGTTCCATTCTTCAGGGTTCTCAGAATCGGGATTTAGAGACTGGGGATCAAGACATCGTGAGTTCGAATAAGCTTTCAAGTAGTTGCGTGCGAAGTTTGAAATGCGGAACAGATGTGTTGCCTGATACATCAATTTGCTTCACTATTTTCAGGTACTCGGCGTTGTGAGGATTTTAAGTTCCGAACTCCCTAAACTAAATCAAGTTCACTTTAACACGATGAGATTGTCTTTCACAACAAAAAAGTGTAGTTTATACAGTGGCACAGGCAAGTTTAGACAAATTAAGTCTGTTTACACATATTTTAATTTTATACACAGTGTGTGACGTTGTGATAGATGTCTATAATTAGATTATTATCCCGTGTGAAATATTTGGTCCGCTTGTGGAAACACTTGGCTATAAAAATCAGTCTAAAAAGGTCGACATTACTAATAGTATGTTAGTGCTGCAACTACATTACTTGTACACAACTATAGAGCAGCGTAAATTATAAAGATAACTTTAAGCTGGGATGCAAGGACTATCAAGCTTTCAATCTTAGAAATCATATCAAACACAGATTTGGTTTAGCTCATCTAGAAGCCACAGATCCACTAGGGAATTTAAATTGGGCAGAATATCCTCACCGAGTATAATAACAAACAACACATTCTGTTCCGTTCCAGCTGCCATTAACGTGTTGGGCGTTTACGAGGAACAAGTTTTCCGGAAAAACTTTTAGTGCTATCCCATTTTGGTCTCTAAAGGTCTTACGCAAATACACGCCACATGCCGTGTAAAGAACATTTTTAACATTGCTGAACAACCAAATGCACATAACTGTGATTCTTACAGGCGTACTTTCTGCGCAACGGAATATCTCATAAGGTTTAGGTATGCCTGCCATTCATCAATGACATCTAAATCTCCATTTGCGTCTTGATTCTGTAGATTAAAGTCTTTAACTCATCTTCTGCCAAACGGGAGGAATGCAATTCAAGGTCCGCCACAGAAATCATCATTTTGTTAAATGCATCAGTTCTGATGTCTTCTGTAAAAGTACGAGCCGGCATTTCGGCGACACCCAGTTGCTCCGAGACAATTTTATGGACCTGCAAGGATCGACATATTAATTTACGTTCACTACGGTAGTGACACTACCTACACCTACATGTACATTAAAGACATACCTCCCGGGCACGGGTCAAAACATCGCCACTCACCCCATATCGGTGAGCAACAGAGAAGGCGAAACTTGAGCGTGAAATTCCATCAACAATTCTGTACAAAAACACTATGTTGTTGTCGCTCTCATCGAACTGCATCATCTAGAAATAAAGAGCAGTCGGAACGTTCTGGTAGTACAGCTAGAGACAAGCGTCACTTCACATTTAGGTCACTGTGACAACTGATCTTACCTTTTGCTGTATCCTTGCAGAAACGTCAAGGTAGCTCAGCAGGGCATGGTAGTGCGTAGAAATGAAGACCAACGGACATCTATCTTCCTGATCCAGTAAATTCTTGACACCTGAATACAGCAACGCTAACCCGTCCGTTTCAGCAGTGCCTTTTCCAAACTCGTCAATGATGATCATTGAGTTGTGCGTACAGCTTTGCAAAGCTATCGAGAACTGCAAAGTAAACAACATTATTATAACCATGAAGTTAGGCAGTCCAATAAGAAGGTTAAATAAGCTTACGTGTGATAAGTCCTGCTGGAAAGTAGATGTCGTGAAAGATACTGAGTCGACAGAGCGTATAAGAACAAAAATTTGGTCACAGAGTGGAATTCTAGCTTTTGCGGCAGGAACATAGAAGCCACATAAGGCCATCATTACTGTTATCGCTACCTGAGCACAAACGGTTTTGTAGCATGTCATTAGTTCTACGTGCTTAAAAATGGGTTCAACTTACCTGCTTGAGGTAGATGCTTTTACCACTGGTATTAGGACCAGTGATCATGACAATCCGAACCTCATCTACTAGTCGCGTTGTATTCGGCACAACTTCACAGCGAATCTGTACCAACGGGTGGCGTCCGTCCTCAATCACAAGTTCACGTGAATGATCTGTATCACCAGAGTCTATGTTGTGACTAGGAAAGCAATAATCTGGTTTAACGAAGTCATATTCACAAGCAGCTGTAGCGACGGCGATCAAACTATTTTAAAAATCAAGAAAATATGAGAAATCGCAACTTTGGTATGACGTAGCTGGAAATAAAAGCGAAGCATAACTTACGAATCCAACTGAGCAACCAGATGGTACATCTCCAGTAGCTCTATTCGGGAATTCAGGACTTTATCCACCAGTTGCACCATAATCGACGTTTCCTCTTCAATTATTGGTAGGATACAATCTCCCAAGACCAGGTCGAGCTCTTAAAACATTGAAGAATCAAAAGTTCGTTATTTTCATGTTCAAAAACTCACATGTGATTCATACCTTTACTTCGCCGACTCTTGTAGTACGCTGCTTCATTACATGAAAACTGAAACGAAAAGTCAGCCATCAGAACACGAATCACGTATTATGTAAAATAGAACTTCAGTATACATATATTGATCTACCTTAAACTCTAAGCCAGGCAATTGCATTTCATCTTGCGTTAGATTTTCCCTCCAAAACGAAATGGCTAGCAGAAAACCTACTTCTGGAATGTATGCGATAGAACAGTTGTTGACGAATTCGGGTAAAGATGCGACCTCTTCTTCAGCAACTATGGTCATAATATCCGGTAAAGACTTATATTGTCTCCTGCCTAAGCGCGAGGGCCGAAGACACTTTAGTTAGTGAAAGTATTACGAAGTCAACATTCAAAATTACAAAACTCACGAATATCCAGGTGTTCGCTGAGACCTTGGTTCGGAACAAATCGACGATACTTCTTCGATTCTTCGAAGTCGATTATGTGGGCTAGCTCTTGCTGTAGCTCTTGCAACTTGAAAATTCTGTCATTTCTGCAAATTTGTCCGTACAGTAGAATCCTTTGAGGCTGATAAGACACCAAGTCAACTAATGCATTGTAATTTCGCAACGTTTGGTAGAGATCTTTCCAGTGGACGGCTTTGTCTTGAATATTCAACAATATTTTCTAAGAAACAATTAAAACAAAGTATTGATAAGGTACCATGTGGACATCACCATTAGTAATCGTTCGCGAGCTGGCTTATACCGGAATGCTTTTTGTTCCTTTCAAATGTTGTTTTGCGAATTTGACGAAGTCCGTGTTAGCCGGTGAGACACAATGTTCGATGACATCTAGTCGTTCTGACAGCGTCTGCTTGTTGCGCAACGGGTGTACCAGAAAATACTTCAGGCACTTTGATCCGGCTGCTGTCACACACTTGTTCAGAAGCTTGAAAACGCTCAAATCCTCCTTGGTTCCGCGGGATGTGTACCTGACATTGTTGTGAGGGTTGTTGTCAGTCGTAAAGATTTGCAAGCTGCTCCAGGCTGCGTCATCAATATAAACAGTGTCATCCCTACCAAATGCCATTTAGTCATTATTCATTCACACAATTCCATAATGCAATCGAAAAATACGATACCGTCTTAGTCTTACATAGAATCCATGACGATTGAGCTTGTTGGCACCATCCCGTTTCGAGGTTCTACATTCAACAGCTCCAGTGAAGATTTGTCAAGGAAGCGTAGTAGAGCACCAGCAGCTCGAACCATCAAGGGGTGATGGAATGGAATCAAACTCTGGATGAAGACCAAGTGCTCTTCTTCACTATGGTTTCGCCTCCATTCTTCCGGAAGCTGCTGTTTTTGCAAACGTTTACGGCAAGCATCCGGTGAAAAGTCCTTAAGGGGCAACATGAGCATCTGGCACCTACTGTTCACTTCTTCTACCTCTCCGTGTTCATTTCCAGGTCTATTCGACTGGGCTTCACCACACAAATTCTGCAGGAGTGAGATGACCCGAATGTCCTGCCTGGCGCTGTGAACCACATATCTCGGGTTTTTATGTCGGAACATGGACCGGATGGTTTTGAAGTCATGACTAGCGTAATCGATCGTGTCAGGCAGCAGTCGCAACTATACAAAACCAAATATGTGTTAGCACACATGATGTATCCAACCTTCAGACTGTTAATGTAATACTTCATGAAAGGTGGGCTTACCGAATGTTCATCAGGATCGTAGAAGGCTGCACCGACTTTATCGGATACCCAAACAAGGCTTAAGATGCCCTAAAAAATCAGAAATGAAAGATGAAATTACCTGTTGTGATTTCAGCTTTAGCTGGGAAGTCACGGAATAAACATCGCGGCCATTCAGCATTCAACCTCAAAATACCATGTACGTAAATACCGTTGCTTCCATTATGGAACAGATTCAATGTAGAAAGGCCAGTTCAGCAGTCCAGCCTCCAAATGTCACAGCGCAAAACGAGAGCTGATCCTGTCTTCAGCTAGAGCAATGTCATTAGCTCGTCGGTTGAGCTCACCAACAAATTATTTCTGGAAGGAAACAACACACAAGAAACAAAGTATGCATTTATAAATATACATTAATACAGTATGAGACAGCTCGAGGCTTGAGTCAAACTTTGAACACGAATCACTCGGTTGGGCACTCCGATAAACTGATTTGCCGTTTTACTGTTTTTTGTTTATGGAGAAAATTTCAATGTCTAACTATACACGAAGTCCTGTTCGTTGAGTAACCGCCAAATAATGAGGAAAACGGGCCAAATCCATCTTCAGTCCTTCATTTCTGCGGCGTCTTCATGCAAGCCGACGATGACTTTATTAGCACGTATTACACGTACGGATTGTCAGATTATAAAAATTATCAGCTTTTAACAAAAATGGATTCCAACGGGCCACTCAATAGATCAGTTTCACGAATCTTTCAAACGTTGTCGGGAGTCATTGAGTAAAATCAATCCTATCAAGTGCGTTAGCCCGCGGAATGCGAAATCCATTGTGACAATTTGCCTGTTGCCGCCAGAATTTGCTGCATTGGTCCAGATTGAGACTCTCGTCAGTCACTGTACGTAAACAAATTTCTCCGGTGCTGATGAAGTTAGGTTGAACACTCGTTGTTTATATTTAAGTATTTACAGTTATTATGATCTAGTTGGCAGCTTCACAGCTGTACAAAAGTTGCAGGTTTTTGTTATAGGGTTTGATTTAACTTAATTCATGAAGCACTGCTCGAGACTGTTGTAAAATTGTAAGTTCAAACTTGAGCTAAATGAATATTTATTACCGGTATAGTGCAACACAGGGGTCTTGGGGTTTGGGTACAGGAATTTCTTCAAAATAAAATTGGATATGAGTAAGACATCGAAATTGTAATGCTTTTTGTGTTCTTCAGGTTGTGTCAGTAAAGATGACAGCGCTTCAAAGAGCACTGGGACTATTGTTTTTGGTGGTTTTCAGTCTGATTTGCGTATCAGAGCAGGTCGATCTTACAACAAATATTGATGCGGGAAGAGAGGAGTGCTTTTTCGAGACCGGTGAAATCCGAAAAACTCTGGCAATAGATTTCACTGTCCTGGCAGCAAGCCAAGGCAATTTGGATATTAACTTCCAAGTTTTCGATCCGTATAATCGTCCCGTCGTCTCTGAATTCAGGAAATCAGAATCTTCTCACAAGTACGATTCGATCGTTGTTTTTTAGTAGAGTAATGCATTGGTGTCGTTTTAGGGCTGATTTGGTTTGTTTACTTCATTCCAGTATCCCTATCTTGGTCAATGGAGTGTACCGAATATGTTTCGACAATACCTTCAGCACCTTCAGTACCAAGTCAATAGCATTCGGAATTTCCATTGAAAATCCGGATGAAGCACAATGGAATGATCCGAATGGAGTCACCTTTGCTCCAGAAGAAACTTACGATGTTCAGGTTACCGAAATCCAGGTATGCATTAATATAGTTACAGTTGTGAAACTCTTGAACACGAAATACCTACTATCATTGTTGTAAATGAAATTCGTTTCTTCACAGGCAATAATTAACCGTGTGAGAATCCACGTCACCAAAGTAACAAGACTGCAAGAAGAATTCAGGGAAGTAGAATCTCGTGATAGAAGCACAGTTGAACATAATTACGAACGTGTCAACTTCTGGTCTATCATGAACGCTTTTCTTATGATAGGAATAGGGATCATGCAGGTAAGGAAGATTTAGGTGAAGTTCCTATCTGTATATAAGCAGATTCTAATAATGGTTTCCTCTTTCAGACGATCATTGTAAAAGGATTGTTTGAAGAAGGGCAAGGTATCTCCGGTAAGGTCATCTCCAAAGTGAGTCACCTTGGACGATCTCTGAAAGGTTAAATGTAACTCACTGGTTCCTAAGCTGGAAATGGTCCCGTCGTCTCAAAAGTATGAGCTTTTCGTATACATTTTCAGGATACAGATTCAGATGATCTTAGCTGTTATGTTTCTAGTTGTAGTCGAAATTCAAATATATATAGAATATCCAACGACAGAGGACAGAGAAGAGAAATGACTGATGCAAGATTCTTACTTATAATCTTGTACAAAATCATGTTACCACAACTTTACAGCTAGAGATTTAGTCAAATCTTGTCAAGAACGATATCGAAACTGGTTGCCATTTTGTAAGAGCGAGTTCAAAGTCTCCGCTCCCTGCTTCGCCTTACCTGTTGTAGTATAGCACAAACCAGCATTAAACCAATTTGCTACTTTAAATGAATGAAGAAGTACCTTTAATTAAAATAGACATGAAAACAGGATGAAGTAACTTTTATTGGAGGAAAAGTCAAGAGGTCTCTTCGAATTCCTCCTTAGGTACAGGTCCAATATTACTTGCGGAGTCAGATCAATTTTACAGTTTTTCTAGCTGCTTTTTGAAAACTTCTTGCCATTCGATACTGAGGAGGATGAAGTAGATTTGCTGGAGGTATTCATGTTGTTCAAGGGCGAAATGGTTTTCTTAGGCGTTCTCGATGAGGTCGGCGACTGTGTAGGAGCCACAAAGTTCATATGAGCATACAACATGACACCAATGTCTTTATGGCCCGCTTCCATTGCTACGTTCAATGCTGTACTTCCATCCTGTAGGAAATAGACATGTTCACTGATAATAATAGTCCTTAGGATGTCCAGAACTCTGAAGTTCTTGTAATTCACTTGTTAGCTTACATTATCCGTGATATGCGGATCACAATCTCCTTGTGTCAAGAAATATTTGACTATATCACCGTGTCCATGTTCGGCTGAGCACATCAAAGCAGTACTTCCATCTTCATCTTTGATGTTGACGTCTGCTCCAGCTTCTATTAGTAATCGAACGGTGTCCAACCGCCCATGTGAAGCTGCCAACATTAACGCAGTTTGGCCATGCTGTGAGAGATATGAAGTTAGTTCAGCTAACGGTTTAAACGGTTGAACACAATTTCGATTAAATGTCTTCTATTTGCAACGAACCTGTGCGGCTTTGACATTTACATCCCCAATGCTCAGCAAGCGTCGGACAACTTGTCTGTGAGTTTCAGATAAGAGTTTGGCAAGGCTCACCAGCATGACACAGGTATACCCAGCTTTGTTGGCTTTGTTCGGGTCACATGCTTTAGAATCCAGCAGGACTGAGACGACATCGAAATTTCCATGTGAAACAGCATAATGCATAGCTGTGTTGCCCTAGAATTTAATCATTGTTTTACTGTAAAGCCTTTGGTCAGGTTGAAAAGCTCGAAAACTGTTGAAATCTTACATTCCCATCGGGCATGTTCACAACATAGCGAAGTAGCTGCGGCGAATACCCTTCAAAGACGTCCAGATAATTTTCGATATCTTGCGGACTTGCAGTCTTCGTTCCCGACACCTTAGTTTATAAAAGTTATTTTAACCAATATTAGGGATAGATTAATCGGGGATAGAAAGTTACTTACCTGGAACCATTCTCGGAGTATTATGCTAATAGCAGCTGCCACTTGTTTCGTTGTTCTTCCCCGCAGTAATGCATCATTTAGCACCTTCAGAGCACCTTGCAATTCTTTGCTTGGATGTTTTCTGTTGAGAAAACGAGAAACAGTTATAACCAGTATTATTATAACCACAATTAACTCTTTCCGAAATTTCAAGGCATTCAAGCGTAAAATTTATGACGCATGAGACTCACGGTTCTTCTGCTTGTATTTCACTGTCATTCCTGTTCGTGCCTTTGGAATCAGGTTCAAAGCTGAACGGACTGTCCGGCACCAAGGTAGAACTGACATTTTCCTCATCAGACGAATAACTTGCTTTGTTCGAATTACGAGGACTTGAAGATGTATCTTCAGCATGCGCTACGCTTGACTTCGGGCTCGATAAATTCGGGCTACCCGGGGCACTCACGGATTTGGTCGGCGAGGAACACGATATAGGTCTAATGGAGCTCAATCGAGGTATTCTTGATGATTTGGTTGACTCACCGGCAACATGACTAGCAGGGGACACTGTACCAGAACTTGGCGTACTAGTATTTTCATGAGCAGCATTCGAAATGGAGGACACCTCCTCTCTCACTTTCTTACGGCCTTCTAAATCCAGTGGCAAGCTACTCTCTGTATTCGCCAAGTTGAAGTGTTCTCCTGCTGATTGAATGTTGTTGTTCTTCACGTCAGTATTGGATGCATTCAAATCGTTGCTTTTGAATATAGGACTTCGGTCAGGTTCAATGTTTAAAGCAGCTGTAGTGCCAACGCTCTTCACTGATATTACATTCGGGTTGACTCCAAAATCTCTCGTAGAAGGCTGTCGATAATAAAATTTGAAGTAAAAACACGCTCAATTATTACAGTTATTTTTCAAACCGGAGAAGCCATTCAAATACCTTTGCTGTGGATCCAGCATCCAACGTTCTAGGTTTCGCGGAAACTCCAACATGTCTCGTCGTTTTTCTAGATGCTAGTGCTATTATAGGTATAATGTTCTCTTTATCACTAGTATCAATGAACACTTGTACTGCTGCGTCTACTTGTTCCTTGATTTCTAAAAGTGGATCTCTTCTTATGATTCCCAGATCAGATTCCAGAACTTGAACACTAACATCGAAAGTCCTGACTCGACGTCTCTTTGTATTTGTACTAGCTAAACTGCCTGTGGGGGAATACGATTCACATCGACGGTAATTGCTGTAAGAGATAGCACGATCCAATCCAAGTTCATCACCAACGCCAATTGACCTTCAGTAAATAGTGGTAATCATCAATTTCCGACATAGGGTTCGTAAAACAATTTTCGAACGCTTACCTTGTGAAAAACGGAATCGGAGAAATTGCAACATCTCGAGTAAGCTGAGCCGGCTTCTCTTCCTCAATTTCAGTCTGCCGTTTGCAGTCACCAACGTCACCTATGCCTGGTTTCCTTTTGCTTTCGCTGCCATTAGAAAGTCTATGAACAACTTCCTCTACCGACAAACGTTTCTTTTTTTCTGACTCAAGCAACTGCATTACTTGGCGCTTCTCTTCAGTAAGTAAGGTGACTTTGATCTGGAGAGCAAGCAATCGCAAAGAAACGTTATTGTGACCTCTTCATAACTTTGAGTAATTTGTTAACAAACGAACCTGTAATTCTGGAATTAGTTTCAATTGTTGTTCAAGTTCTTGTATTCTGTTGAACAACTCGTGCGCTCCAGGTCTCTGTTTTTGGCTAGGTTCCTCGCTCTTCATGTCGCACTGAACACCTGCAGTCCTTAAAGTTTGAAAAAGTGTCTCACTGTGGGCTACCGGCAAGCTCTACGATAGATGTTTGAAAACAATTATTACTTGATTGCCCCTTTTGATTATGCTCTATAAACACCAATTATATACATGCACAAAACAACGGCTATTACCTGTGGCTCTCTGCTATCTTTGGTATTTTTAAACAGTGTTTGTAGTCCTACTGCTCCCAGGGAGGTTTTGGAAGAGGAAGCCGACTGCAAGCGCGGGAGCGTATGAAATGACGACGAGTTACCAACGTTATAGGTTAGTGATTGTCCGGGTTCTGTTTTGGTTAAACATGTCTCAAAATCTTGAACAGCTGCATCAAGACAAACTACTTGTCCCCCCGCCGACTGGTTTCTACTGTGATTACTACTACCACCACCCCTTCTAGTGTAGCGTGAAGTATAGAGATCATCAAGTTGACTGTCGTCCGGTATCACTTCACCTTCCATCATGTTCCTCAGCTTCCAGACGTCTACCGAAGCCTTGGATAACGTGTTGAACTTCCACTGTGAACAAGAACACATTCTTCATTAGATTCCCTGAGCATTGCTCCTATAACAGAATTACGGCATTAGAATTTCACACTCACGTTTTCCGAGCTACTCCCAGGGACTCCAAGTAACCTGTCCATGCAGTTTCTCTGAGATCTCAGTTTCGCTCTAAGCTCTTGCAACTTTTCTTCATCCGCTTCTCGAGTCGACAACATGTTCTTGCTGAAGGGAACAAAGTCCCGATCAATGTGGTAGCCATAGGGGCAGCAGGAACATCGGTCGAGATCCGATCGAGAGAATCCCGTCGTATCCCTCTTGGAATGTAGCAAATTCCCATTGTATGACCGCAGTGAACCGGTCGGAGGTGGCATGCCAAAGGCAAGGGTTGTAACCTTGCCAGTCATGGCTCCTGGAATCTGTTTATTTTGTCGTTGGAATTTAGCTTCGCATTTCTCTTGTAGATTGTACTATTCCTGAAATTTGCACCCATCAACCAGTCTCGGCCCTGCAAATCAAATATAAAAACATCCTCATTAGAAACTTCTCCAGCTTACAATTACATCTCACGCTTACAGTAAATCTCAATACTTGATAAGTATATTCTTTTTCATAAACACTTCTAAGAATCATCTTGATACGCTGAACGCCGTATATCATATACTACCGCAAATGGCCACACTCCCTCTCACTTTGGTTATCACATTTCGGTTTACCACAAGCCAGGACAATTAGCCCACCACACATGATAACGAAAGTATATATACATCTTCTCTCATTTGTTCATTTACCAATCGACAACGATTACGTAATCTCTGGACTTATTCGCATTTTCGTTGACATTCCTAGTGACAATAGACTAGTGAGTGTCGAATCATAGCCTTCCTCAATATTAATGTTCCAAAGAACTCAACATGTCAAGTAGAGCGTGCCCATCGGCAGTCGTTCGTTGTTCGTGTGCCGCATCAGCATTTTCATGAATCTTGATGAATAGTTTGCTAATTAACAGTAAATAGTAAACCTATCAACTTTTCGTCTCCTGTTCCCTTCCTATCCAGTTTCAAAACATTCAAGTTTGTTATCGTTTATTAAGTTACACTTATATCCCATATCGTTCAAACAATGAATGGTCTGTATGCCTGGCTAAAACACACTGCATTCCATACACTCGACACTTTATCAGTTTTCAGATTAAACTCTTTTCAATAGCTTTTCTACTTCTGCTATTGGCACAAATCAAAGACCCTAGGCATGCTGTGAATTGCTTCATCGACGAAATCTAACAAACTCGAGCGTGGAATGCAGTAGCGGAGGAATCCATCCAGTTAGAAATTTTGGTATTTGGAGACTCACCTGTAGAATTACTGACTTACATAAACCTTGATTGCTTTTTCCCAACTTCCTCAAGATTGCCTTTAGAAGAATCACTAATTTTCCTGTGTCACCACATTTTTACAAAATTTCATGGAAACAACCTGTTGCACCATTTTCAAGTGTGTTGTTTTTGTCGAATGCGAAATCAGTCTTTTGGTTTCCCAGGTTCGGGTGATGCCTACTGAATGTATGGTTTTTGGTATTTTTCACAACTCGTTCTTAAAGAATATCACACAGATGAAGCCAGTTAAGTTAGTACTATCTACATTTAAAAGCTGAGAATAAGATCAGTGGAATGTATCAGAAAATTTAAAAGTTTTTGATTTGGTGTGATGAAGCTCTGATGACAGACTGAAAAAGAGTTGCGCGTGAATCGCGGCGGCGGGTGCTAAAAAGCAGTGTGTGTGTGTTGGATTTGTGTATTATCAGATGGCTGCAATAAACACACGGTGATCATCATCATCATCATATATTTAGAGGCAAAGGGGAAGACGAGATGAACATAAGGTAATGATATAACGTTGATGTGATGATCATATGCGAACATGGGAAAGCGAGAAGAAGAAGATCATCTCTCGTTCAACCACTTTGCCTTGTTTTGAACAAGCCTTTTAAAAGCGTTAAATAGCCTTATAGCGAATTGAACTTGATCCTTTGGTATTCTGTCACCGCCGGTCTCATCCAAGCTTCAACACATTTCCCACTTTAAAGCGGCGCCAACGATGGTGAATGAATATAACGTTAAAATGGCGCCGACGACTCGTGTTCGTGCCCAGGCAATAATCTGAAATAATGTAAACATCAAGATCCGAGCGGTCGCGAAATTTAGGAGTGGATCCTCTTCAAACATCCATCTTTCAACATTCGACAACTTTGTTGAGCTCTTGGGGTCTTGATGTTGAGTTTGTTTGATAATGGTACATATATGTATTATTACATGGGCAATGAAGTGGTGTGGGACTTCCGCTCCCACAAGTTGAAATTTGAGACCATGATCGTGAAAACATTGTCCGAATTTCCCATGGTGTTCAGGTGTATTACCACTCATAAAAACGTTGGAAACAAGATACGATAATCACGGCACACCTGGATCTACACGAGGATTGAGTCATTAAAATGTACGCCTTGTTACGCTTCGCTTGCATACCAAATGTGGGTCAGAAGGATTCGCCAAGCGTGTAGGCATCGGACCTTCAGATGGACCCATGAATGAGAAACTTCCGGCATTTGGATTCTTGGAGTATTTGCAAGGAATTCAAAAGGCTTCCGTTAAACGAAAAGATATGATTGTGTGACTGAACGGCATTGAAAGAACCGTAAATGGGCGAATGCTCCGTGAATGTTAGTCGTTTTAGAGGCGGCGGCGGCTGCGGCAGCATCGAGACAGAATCGATTCGATTAACTAACACTGTTAGCATTGCACTTACGATTTGGGGCTGGTTTTGTCATTAAGTAATGAGTATGCTTATAAGCTTCCCAATGTCAACTGCCCACGTATATTATACATTTGCGATATAGTATATTCACGAACCAAGATTCAATGGCTTCAAGAAGGGAGCGTTGAAGAGCAGATATACCAACCATATTATATTATCTATCAACGTTTGCGGACGCTTAGCATCGTTTCGAAAGAATATATGAGTTTGCGACAGAAAATGACACCGTGGCAGACTTATCACCTGAGTGGACGAGGAAGTTTGTTCAAGTTTCCTGGACCTAAGAAAGTTGATTTTGTTTGCTAAGCGTTTCGTCAACTGGTTGAGATAACAAACTTGGGTATTCGTATCCAACATCCCACTTGAGTGCTATGCACGAGGCTGTTTCAAGACAAGGAAAATGCATCAGAAGATGTGGAAAGAATCAATAATTGATACGCTTCAAGTCGGTCGATGTACCAAGCGCCAGCGCCAGCCGACGCTCTGCGCTAAGGGGAGCCTCACATATTACGTAATCACCGAAGGCCAAAATTTGGTTGGTTGGTACCCTGTGTAATATTTTCGTAATCTGAGCTCTAGGTTGGTCCCTACCCAGTAAATTACAGTCAACGATTTTCAACCGCCAAGTTTGAATCGCTCCGAATTAAAAACATAGTCAATCAAAACTTAAACTGCGATCAAAATGTATAAACTACATGGATGGGCAGTAAGAAATAGGCCCTGAGAACTAAAATGAAGTTAATATTTTGGAACAACTCCAAACTAGACTTCCTCATGAAAATTAGCGATTTGTGTGATTACGATCATTTCGGCGGTCTTGTAGGTGGGTACCGGGTAATCAAGCGTAAGCAAAATCGCAAGGGTAGGTGGGGTACCTCTTGATTACGTAATATGTGAGGCTCCCCTAAGCGCTCTGCTCGTGTCCTGGATAATTCAAGTTGGTCAAAGGCTTGATTAAAGATGATTGCGATAAAAATTGTGAAAAACTGCATCATCACAGCTTGGGGCAATACAGGGAAGGAACAGTTGTCCATGTATGACAAACTGGACGCCTACGACAAACCTTGGGCTTGCGATCATCAAGGCGAATGCAGTAAACTTGCTGTTGGTTGCTTCGAGGTGATTTAGTGACAGGATAAACCTCAACGTCTTGTACAGATATTATATAGATCTCGTATTCGATGGGCTGATATTTTTCTGAGTGTGTGTGAAAATGGCGGAATATATAGAGTGCCTATAGCGGCAGAACAAAATGTAGTCTGATCTGCCTGACGGAAACGCTCATCATGCTGTTTTGGGACTGCTAGGCTGTCAGCGCTTACGGGATTTTAATGTTTGGCAGGATGATGTCATCTGATGAAAGAGTACATTTTCCAGATGAGGCTAGACGCGATTCTTCAATCATAAAAAGTTTTACAGAAAAAGGCTTAGCCGAAGACTAATTTGATGAAGTGGAATTTTAGTAACAATTGACTGTCAAGTACCAAGTCCTCAGACGTATACACATTCGGTAAACATATAGTACGTACCTATTATAAGCTAATAATAGAATGCGGGGAACGCATGGTCCAGCAGACCATACCGTGTCCAAGCTGACGAATATAAAGTCTAAAGTGGCTAAACAGAACTACAAGTATTTCAAGAATGAAACTAGCTAGGCTAAAAGGCAACAGAAACACATTAACACAGGCTCAACTAACATGTATAGATATCTTAGATGTACCGAGTACACACGTTCTATGATACAACGGGAGGAAAAACCTGAGACAATAAATTCCGGCAAATAAGTTGCGGTCCTATTCTATCTTTCTCTCAACTAATCCCCGTCTTAATATGCAAAGGGTTTTATAGTAAGCAAAGCAGTAGGAGTATGTTTGATAGAGGTGCATTTTCATGCAGTCTAGTAATGACAAAAAACCTGAATAAACTATGTTATGCGTTAAGTCTTCAATCGTCTGGATGGTTCTGAAGCTGTTGGCGGGGGTGGAGGCCCCTTGCGTTCAAGGTCGTCTAGATATTCAAAGAGTAAACGACGACGTTCATCTTTCATTTCTTCTAACTGCAGAAAACGCTTATCTTTTTCTAAAACAGACTCAATATCTTTCATAAGGTGGGAAGACTCTCGTAACTGCTGCTTAGTCTTGTACGTCAACATTTTAGTTTCCTGAAAATCACCGGTTAAATGTGAGAAATACAGGGACAGCATGAAAACAACAGTATCCAACGCTCATGATATTCACCTTTAGTAGGTTCCTGAAATCTGCCTTCATGGCAGAACTTAAATCCTTAATGTACGCATCAAACTCCCGTTCGCATTTCTGAAATCAACAAAATTAGGTGATGGAAACCTGCAACCAATTATTCCGAGATGAGACCATTTTTCTTACCCTGTCAGACGACGAAAATTTGGAGTAACGTGGGTCATCTTTGATTCTCTTACGGATTTCTCTCCAGGAGGAACTCAGTTTAACATTTGCTTCATCGAGAAGCTCTCTAAAATTTGTATGTTATGGAATTAGGCATCAGTGCACACTAATTGAAGTGTAAACAAAAGTTTACACTTTACACTGCACTTACCGGAACTTTTGACTTTTCTTTCTTCCAACATTTTCGCAGTGCTGTTTAAAAAGCTCCTCCATTTCTTCACGGCTAAGCGTCGTAGATACTGATTCCCATCTCTGATCCTTCTTGAAAAGCCGCTTGACTTCTTTCCAAGTGACGTCAGAATTTCTCACGAGATCAGTTAACAGAGCTTGGAAAACTTGTATTGCTTCTTCATGCTGATAATGCTCCCGCTCTTTATCTCGATCACGATTGTACCCTTCTAGGGTTCTCTGAACTTCTTTTTCGCGTTCCCTTAGACTTAATTCTGCCCGCTGTTTCCTCTCCCTTTGTAGACGCAAATCATCATCGGAGTCTTCTGATACGCATCCTTCTTCTTCCTCCTCTTCCTGCCATACAATAATGATACATCAAGATCAAATCAATATTATAAATACTAACTTGTCAATGAAAACTTACTGATATTTCGTCGTTCTGGTTTTCGCTTTCATCATCTTCTTTGATCTGCCCCGGTTCATTTTTTTCTTCTTCGTCATCAATATCTTCTTCATTTGAGTCGATGACGTCTAAGCCGAGTGGATTTTCTGATTTTTCGTCACCGCCACGTTCAGACCGTGACCTTTTCGATCTTTTAGCCTTCTTGCGCTTTTTCTCTTTCTTTTTAGTCTCCGATTTCAACCGTTTTTGGAAATTTCGGTAAAGCGTTTCACGATCTTCACTGTCAACTGCATGATACCTATCATCTTTGTCGATTCTTTTCCGTGCTTCTGACCACTTTGTATGATAGTCCTTGATTTTTTCTCGCAACAGATTAGCGAATTCTTCCCGAGCCTGCAATAGCCGAACCAATGAAGTTTTCGGATTGGGTTACTGTACTTTGACGGAGTGTTCAACTCACCTTAACTTTCCTGGAAGCCCGATCCTCTTTCTCCTTCTTCTTCAGTTCTTGGATGTATTCGCTGAAATATTGCTCTCGCTCTCTAGTTTTCTCTACTATTCGGAATCTTTCATCTCGGCCGTATCGCTGCGAAAACTCATTGTAGGTTGTTCTGCAATGAATGAATACGGTAAGTTTGAGGCTACTAGATGACTAAAGCTGTCAAGATTTCTGGTAAAAACTAGATAACAGACCTCGGATTTATGTTAATGTCCTCCAAGAAAGAAAAGAAGTGTTCTTTCACTTGCTTGAACATTTTCTTTTTCTCTTTTCTCTCTTCTTCGGCCCTTTCTTTTACGTAGGATTCGAACGCCTGTTTCCTTTCTTTCGATGTAAGATATAAATAGCGTGGGTCGAAAACAATTTTGTGCAGCTCTTTTTCCCATGTTGAAAATGCGGAAACTTGCTTCTCCACAAGCATTTCTCTGAACTTCTGCAATCTCACTTCCAGCGGCACTACAGCCCTCTCTCGAGCAGCTTTAACTTCGGCTTCAAGGGCGTTAATTTCTTTAAAGCCGTCTTTAGTCTCTATTTTGACTTTGTCTTTCTTGCTCGAAGATTTCGTTTCTTCTTCCAAGATAACCACATCCTCGTCATTTTCATCGGACTCTGAAATAAATCACGATTCGTGATTCACAAATCATGCTTGGCGTCTTTCAAGATTACAACGAGTTGATTGATGTGAAGATCCCTTACCTTTAGCTTCCGAATCCTGTTTGGATCTCTTCTTTGGAGGTTCTTTTTCAACAGCTTCATCGCTGCGAAAGCGAAAAACAATTGTGAGGAGGGATTGTGATTAATGAACTCTTTAATGTTCTAAATCTGGTCTTTCTTACCTATCCAAACTTTTCTCTTTGAGATCAGGTTTGAGTTCTTTGTCGTTCTCTGTCTGTGGACTTGTTGTGCTTGTCGCTTCAACTTTTTTCACCTTGGGCTGACTTTTTGAAGGGTCCGGAGGAGCTCGAAGTAATTCCTCAACATCATATCTACCGACAAGTTCTGGAGGTTTCTCCCATACAGATGTTTTGTTAGAAGGATTATAGAAAAACACTCGTTTGTCGCCCGTCCAAACCACACACCAGGGGGTTCCAGAAACTGGAGTGGATGAAATAGGCCTGCATTTCTCCTGAGCACTAGGTTTTTTCTCCTGGACGCAAAAGATTTATTACAGAAACATAGCAACCCTCATATCATGCATATATCCACGCTTTTTGGCTTCGTACCTTCTTGATCTCTTTCTGCTTTAAATCGGAGAAATCAGATTTATCGTGGAAACTTTTATCTTTTCCGGAAAGTAACGGTGGCATGCCAGGTGGTGCAGAGCTCAGTCTGTGTTGTACTACCATCTTTGCCGCTATTGTAGAAGGTATTCTTTAAAGTGATCGCAATGTATAAGAGACATATAATATGCTGAATACTATCTTACCTTCGAATTCCATCAGTGCCGCAGGCTTCTCCCAAACAGAAGCTTGTGTTTTGGCACAAAAATAGTAAGGTTTTCCATTTGGAGATATATGCTCAGTCCATTCGAACGCACTCGCGACAAGTTTGGGGTCGATTTGAGCGATAACAATTTGGTCCATGGGCATTGGAGGTGGAACGCCTGCAGGGGGAGGTACTCCTGGTGGTATTCCCCATGGTGGTGGAACCATTGGCGAAAACCCACGTGGTGCAAAGTTTGGGGGTGGGAGTTGGAATGGAGGATGGCCGGCAGCTCCGAATGGAGCAAATGGAGGCATCATTGGCATTGGCATCGGCATGCTTTGATTTTGACCCCCGGCTCCGGCAACAGAGACATTTGGTGCACCTTCCGCTGCTTTGTCGTCGGCTGAAGCCGACGATAAACAAGTTTTACTATCAGCATCTACTCCACCCGGCCCCATCGCAGTAAATCCGACTTCTGAACCCGAACCCATGTCGGGCCTTCCGACATTCACTTTAGAACTTTCAGCATTCCCTGGACCTGTTCGTCGTAGTCATATGTACATTATTGCCTAGTCCGCACGGTTATTAAAACGATAGTTGAAGCGCACTAACCTGATGATGCAATGAAAGATCCTCCGGGAGATTCACTCGCTCCAAAGCCAGGTCTTGGTCCTTGGTTGAAATTCTTGTTTGGCGATTCATTTGTTCCGTCTCCTTTTGAACCAAAGCCTGGCTCTTGGCTCCCCTTGCTCCACTATAACAATCAGAATTATGTTATTAGAACTATCATCCTGCTTACAAATGGTAACAACGCGCTGTACTCACCTCGTCCTGACGAATTATCCGTACCCCAGGCCCTTCCGGCCTATCCCATGTGGTTTCTCGCGTAACTGTGTGGTAATAGTAGATTTTTCCGTCCGGACTACGAGCTTCAGACCAAACTGTTTCTCCTGAATTTTGAGTGTTTTGGTTACTGAAACCTCCTTGACTTTGGTTCCCCTGCTGAGATATTCAAATAAAATATCAACCATGATCTAAGGTCATAGAAAATTTCAGCAGATCTGCAGGTTACCATTCCTCCATGTTGAAATCCAGGACCAGAGCCTTCGTTCCAATTATTTCCATTACTTCCCCCAAAGTCATTGCCACCAGGACCTGGTCCACGAAAACGACCTCTGTTCATAAAACCAGGGCCAGGTCCTCCTCTAGGTCCTCCTGGACCTCCTCGTTGGCCACCCATGAATCCACCCCGACCTCTTCCAAATCTAGGGCCACCACCTCCACCACGGTTTCCAAAATCGTTGAAATGACCTCTTCCACCACCTCGACCTCTGAAAAAAGTTACAAGCAGACAGGTTAAGTTTGACATTGAGCTCTTCAATAATTAGTTTGTGACATCAAACGCAGACTTTTTTACCTCCAAGGTGCACTACCTCCTCCTCTGCCTCTAAAATGGCTGGGTCCTCCGCCACCGGAGCCTTGCAATCCCCCTCCTTGTCCATCGTCATACATGTCATTTGCAAAATAGTCGTCATTATCCCCTCCGTAATCCGGTTCGTCCCCCATTTTCCTTGCTAATCAGTCTTCTGGCTGTGGATCTTCAGTTTTAGTGATTCGTATCCTCGTTACACCAAGATGGATTGGGGAATCATGACATCCACTAATTCAATGATTTCAATTCGGCAGCGTCTAAATCTTCCGGGAAATATTGTTCTTATTCCTCCTGCATAGCATGTATATTCACCGGTTGGATTTCGATGAGAATCCGGATCACTGATAATGTCACAGATGAACCCCCACTTCATGTGTAATCTTCATCGTTTGCACTTAACCACGTTAAAGGAAAAATTGTCCCACTCTGCTCAAATTAAACGCATGCTAGTTTTATCCAAATCTCACAATTGACGCGGACCCCACAGTCGTAATACAGAACAAGTGACGCTTCCTAGGATTTTGGAACTAATCAACTCTAAGTTTCTGAAGAGAACTTGCAATTTTAGTTTGTTTTCTGATCATGAATAGAAATTCCCCATTACCAAGAAATTCCAAAAACAGAAGGGTTCGCACTTTAATCCATTCCCTACCTTGTAGTAGTACCTACAAACAACAAATGTATTGCCGACAAAACACCAAAATTTCTCGGTGATCTGAAGTAGAATTCTGTGATCGACGATTGTATATATACACTCTATGACTTTCAAGTTTGAAATTCACGCGCGGGCAAGGACGTATTTGAAACTATTGCAGACTCCACGGCTTTATTATTTGTTATTGTTTCATGTAGTAAAAATTTAACCGATTGAATACAAATTGTAAAGCTCTACTATATCACAGGTTTTTGCGAAAAATTGAACGAAGTTTGGCATTAAACGTTCAGCCTATTCATCCGCATTTTTTTTAATTTGAGAGAAAGTTATAACTAAATAGGGCCAGCAAAATGCCAAAAGCAGAAAAAGGAACGCCAAAATATTTGGCGAATAAAATGAAGGCAAAAGGACTTCAAAAATTACGATGGTATTGTCAGATGTGTGAAAAGCAGTGCCGAGATGAGAACGGATTCAAGTGCCACATTACTTCTGAGTCTCATCAGCGTCAACTGTTGATCTTTGCGGATAACTCAAAGAGATACCTTGATCAGTTTTCAAAGTAAGCTTATCTGAATTTGCAGCGTAACATTGTCATTGTAAAATTTGAAGGACTTGTTGATTTACTATCGTCCATTTCAGGGAGTTCTCAGATGGGTTTGTTGAGCTATTGAGGCGGAGATTCGGAACAAAGCGGGTGTTTGCAAACCAAGTTTATCAGGAGTACATCTCAGACCGCAACCATTTGCACATGAACGCTACCAAATGGTTGAGTTTAGGCGAATACGTGAAATGGCTGGGCAAGAACAGCATTTGCACTGTAGATGAAACTGAAAAGGGTTGGTACATCACTTGGATTGATCGAGATCCTGAAACAATCGCGAGACAGGTTGCTGGAGAAAAGAAGGAGAAGATGGCTAAAGATGACGAAGAAAGGACGTTGGAGTTCATCAGGAAGCAGGTAACAAGAAAGTCTTTCAAAGTGTTAATTTGAGCTGAAGCTGAACTCAGGAGTTTTAAAAAATCTCTTACGATCAAATACGTATAGGTGGAGCGAGAAAAGGAGAAAGCGCCGACACAGACAGAATACTCTGAACTCAAGAGGGAAAATGAGGATGAGAAGGTTGTGGGAGCTTTTCAGATCAAAACTGCTCCTAAAGCTCCGCAAGCAAGCACAAGCTCTGCCCTGTCAGCGTTGGTTGATAAAGGAAAGAAGTCTGAGAAAAGCTCTTCTCGGGATTCTACATCCAAAAAGCTATCAGCGCTCGAATTGATACGGTTGGAAGAAGAAGCAAGGAAAGCAAAACGAGCAAGATATGACAAAATCAAGGAAGAGGATTCAAAGCCTGGAACTACAAATAATTGGCTGATGGAAGATATTGTTGTCAAAGTTATAACCAAGGATCTTGGAGATAAATACTACAAGCAGAAGGGTGTCGTAACTCAAGTTGATGGCTTCGTGGCGATTGTCAAGTTGTTAGACACTGGAAGTAAGCTGAAGTTGGATCAAGAGCATGTTGAGACTGTTATCCCCAACATAGGTAGGTACATCTTCTGATTTCGTTTTATTGGCCTAAAATTCAGGGAGGTAAATGTTGTAATCTATCGTTTCAATATTTCCAGGTCGCATGGTTAAAGTACTCAACGGAAAATACAAAGGTTCGGCGGCTAAATTGGTTGATTTACACCAGGAGCGGTTTTGCGTGGATGTTGAAATTCGTGATGTAAGTTTGGTTGTAACCTTTGAGTTCTGAATTGATCTCGTCATGATAAACTGTCCTTATTCTAGGGTCCGTACAAAGGAAAGGCAGTCTATGACCTACCATACGAAGACGTCAGTAAACTGAATTCTTGATCTAATCATGGTTAGCTGCAGTTCCTACGTGATTAGGATTTGTGATATTGACTCTGTATATTTTTTGTTATGCAATGAAAAGAAACTATTGAATCAAACCATGTTGAATTCTTATGAAAATTTATTCCAACGCATCGAAAAAGTATATTTCCATTGATACATGATGTAAAAAGCATCAATCATACTCTACAATAATCCTAATTTATTTTTCTTGATCTCCCATAAATGAAGAAGATGGCTGTCAAAATAGCAGGACGCTACCATTAGGGTCTGTGTTTCATTTTCCGGCCTTACATCGAATCCGTACGCCAACGGCCCCAAATGCTTTTCACAAGACAAAACAACCTCAGCAGCCCACGTCACAGCATTCACACGAACAAAGTGTATGCCATTTCTGGCGCATGCTGCTCCAATGATCAAGTCGGTTTCCATTTGTGTATACGGCTGGAATAGATTTGCTGGAATCCAGTGAGTTCTCCATACTGCTCCACCAAGTCCAACGACACATTTCATAGTGAGGCAAGGTTTGTTGTCCCCCGGCGTTTGAATGTAGATTCGAAGATTTTCATCGTAACTGAAAGAACGCAAAATCCGGAATAAGTTGAGCCATAATGAAGCGTTTGGAGACATGTAGCTCGAATGTAATTTTCAACATTACCTTCCGAGTGCAACATATTGCTTGTAAGTTGTTATGGACGTTATACCAACGTCAAACTTTTTCATTAACCGGTTCGTAGAATTCTTGAGGTCCTTCAAGTAAAACACCATAAACTTTCCATCGTCAGCTCCCGAGTAAAAAGTGTCGGTATGAGGGTTGTAATGCACAACCCAAACGAGATAGTCGTGTAATTTGGCAGAACTAGTAGAAACTAAAGGACTGATCTCAGTAAATTCCAGGATCTGCACGCTTCCAGTAGAATCACCAATGCACAATTTTCTCGGGTTCATCCATTCGATGTATAGGGCCATCATGTCTTTCTCCAGAACAAGCTCTTTGTACTTCTCCAGTATCGGCTGATTATTTTCGGAGCCCAGCTGGTAAATTATAACTGAATTTGATGTTGCGACAGCCAAAAGATTCTCTTGTTCAGGTTCCCATTTCAAGTCTAAAACTCCCAACGTCATCACTTCTTCACAAACGGAAGTCGTCATCGGGTTGGCACCCACCACCTTGTCGATATTCGGTTTTACGACCACCAAGTACACACGGCCAACTCGTTCTCCCTTGTCAGCATCCAGTTGATAAGCTCCAACCGCCACGACCCATTTCAGCTTACGACACCAAGCCACACAATCTACTTGCATTGGCAGAACAGACTCCACCAAAGTTTGAAATGGTGGAGTATTTGCCTGAAGATCCTGATACATCCCGGCGTTTAAATTACCGTCGAACATTCCCACGGCATTGCCTGAAGGCTGTTGGTGGTTGGGAAAATAAGAATATTGTTGTTGAAAACTCATGTTGAGGAATCAAAACTTCGCCTAGATCTGAATATAAAACACTGCTAAAAGTTCTGAACTAAAGTCAAAAGTCACTACAGAAATTAAGTTTGTGAGCACGGTAACGGAATTATGATATAGAACTATTGACGGGCACTCCTCTCGGTTTCCATCAAACACTCTCGAACTAAGATTCTTGCATGGACGATGCTTCGTTTCAATCTTTCAGAACTGCTTTTGCTCCCAGCATATGTCGGGCGGATATCCTTTCCTGTTTCAAAATGCACATCACCAAGTTTCAAACACTTTCTCAGTCAGTCAAGTACGGAAAGGTTCAAGGCCAAAACTCACCCATTTCTTCCAAAACTGCCAACAACTGAGCATACTTCGATTGTGGAACAGATTGTTGACGGAGAAAGGCACTGCTCAGCATTTCCAGGCTAGGGTTGTTCATGCTCGTTGGAGAATCGAGAGACATGAATTCTTCCTCCATGGTTATTTTCTTACAAAAGACAATTCAAAAAGAGTATTACTGTAAAATAAATAAATAACAAACAATTAGCACTGAAACAAATACCGCACGATTACATAACATGCAATTGAAATTGCTGCCATATAAATACCTCAGCCAAACCCACGAGTCTAAACCGGCGTGAAAAAGCCAGTCCTGCAGGACCTCAGCAAGAACTATAAATAGAATCCAAATGTCGCTGAATATTGGCGATACTGGTTTCAACGGACGATGGACAATGGATTATGGATTAAAACCCGAACATTTCTTTCGGAACTTCAATTCACAAACAACGAATGCCAGTTAATATTGCCACCCAACAACAATTCGCCTGCACAGCCACCGCTATTAATCGCCCGTGCTAAAAGTGAGGCTTTTCGAAGGTCGAAATGTTGTCACCGACGACGATACTCTACACAGTGAACGGTGGTCGTTTACTTTTTGGATAAACATCCTGTGTCGACTTCACGTGAAAATCTGATGATGAAAAACATGTGTTTTTAATTCAAAAGTTTCGAGTGTAATTGTCGTTGCGAGCTTCAAAGTTTAGCCCGTATCAATGTATAGTTAATTAGTTCTTGATTCCAGCAACGTAATAATCACACCATGGCTCCCGCGAAGAAGTCCAAGGGAGGAACAGAAGAAAAAGAGGACATCATCCAAGCAGTTCTATTTGCCGATAATTTCGACAAGCATTTGTTCGGAACGAATTGCGAGTATTTGCCGGAGGTGACCCTTACTCTTTTTTATCGTGTAGCGTCCTTTAGGAATCGTAGATGACGCATTAATGTTGTCTTTGCAGGGTTTGATCCCATTGTGCAACCGGCGTATGATAGACTACTCCTTGGAAGCGCTTGCTTTCTCCGGTGTTAATGAGGTATTCGTATACTCCAGTCGGAATACAGGGGATCTGAAAGCCTATCTGAAGTAAATAAGCAGAATCGAAGTACTCGCACAGCACATGGCTAAACTTTTATATTGATCATGTGCTTTTCGTTAACAGTAGATTTAGAATTTTGATGTAAGAATTTCTGCTGTTTCAGGGAATCGAAATGGCAAGAGTCATTGATGACAGTCACAGTGATCGCTTCAGAAGACTCTATGAGTCTTGGAGATGCCTTAAGAGATTTGGACGCAAAAGCAGTTATAGAAGATGACTTTATACTCATGAAGGCCGGCGTCGTAACAAATTTGAATCTGAAGCCACTTCTTGAACAACACAGACAGACTGCTTTGAAAGATAAGGGTACTGTCATGACATTGATTCATCGCAAAATGTCTTCAAAGCATCGCTCGAGGTCTCAGCAAGGTTTACCTGTCGTCATCGCCGATGGCAAGACGGGTAAAATCATCTCTTACAGGAATGATTTCTCTGGCCGAAAAATCGCCATACCTGTGGTAATATTGCATAGCATAGATATCTTCTATGAATTCGAATGTATTTGACAGATTAGTTCATTTGTCATTAGGAATCTTTACAACCCGAAATGGAGCTCTTCATGGATACTTGTGATACTGGGATTGCCATATGCTCTGCCACGGTGCCTCCAACATTTACGGATAACTTTGACTTTGTTAGCATCCAAGACTTCATGAAAGAAATTTTGGTAAATGAAGAAATTATGGGCTATTCAATGTACTTCCGTCGCCTCGAATCTGGCTATGCTGGGTGTATCACGGATTTTGAAGCATACAAGGGAATCAGGTAAATGAAACTTTGATTTTCATACAAAGTAAGCGAATTGTAGATCAAAAAGCAAGTCCTGAAATTATGGTTGCTCAGCTTGGATATCCTGCAACGATGGTCTTACCCGTTAGTGCCAGATATGCCCTTTGGACCCAATATTGAGCTAGCAAGTTATCCATTTAACTACAACTTTACGTATCGGGGATCAAGTATTAAAATTGGAGGGTAAGTACTGGTAGTACTTCATGCTCTTTTACATTAAAAACAGAAAAATTCAACGGTGAAACTAATATTACAGGAGATCTGTTGTCGGTCCATTGGTAGTTGTTGGTCATGACACGGAAATCGGGAAATCATCCAAAGTAGTACACAGCAGCGTTGGAGACAATTGCAAAATCGGAGATAACGTGACAGTTCAGAATTCCTTTGTGGGAAACAATGTTGTTATTGGGGTAAGTTTGCCATTTTCAAATCTCATTTTTTTGAATTCGTAGTTTTGTTTCAAACTATTTGCTGTCCTCCAGGACGGCTGTTTTTTGCAAGAAGTCATAGTCGAGGATGATACCGTAGTATCTAAAGATTCGGATATTAAGCCTTGGACTCTGGTTGGTGCAACAAAGAGGAGAATTGATTTACCAGTCACAGTGGACATTGCAGATGACAGTTCTGTCAGTGTCATATCTGATGAGGACATTGAGGAGCCGTTAGGAGATTTTGAAAGTAAGTATCTGACGCTGCATGAGTTATGCCGTTAACTGGTTTGGGTCATGTCACGTGTATGTGTATAATATATATTTAAGTGTTCCTTGCGGAAGTACTCGAAAGTCTCCACAGAGGTTCCCAAGAGAAAGTTGCGACGGAAAACCTTGTTTTGGAAATAAACTCCTCCAAATTTGCGTACAACATGTCGTCTGAACAAGTAACCATCGCTCTAATGAAAGCCGTTTTGGAGCTTGTACCCAAACTTCATCCAGAAGTCCTAGAGGAGGGTCCAGTAAAAGTCCACTGGCAGAAACATGAAACGGTTATAATGAAGTTCAAGGAACTTTTCAGTCATTACGTGAAATCTGAGGATGCACAAGCGGATTTATTGGGATCTCTTGAGGTAACAACTTTTCACTGGAGTTTCTTGGTTCTTTCGGGTTCACACACTAAGCTACTGTGTTGTTTATATTCAGGAATATGGCAACGATCACGTCTACTTCCGACCTTTGTTGATGCATTCGCTACACCTGCTTTACAACGAAGACATTCTTTCTGAAGACCCCATCATGGAGTGGTACAACAAGAATTCCCTTTATGATGCAGGAGAAGAACTTCGTAACTTGGTAACTGGCCCTATTTCTTGGCGTTTCATGTGCGTGGGTGTTTCCCGTTTTCTGATTTCCTTTTTTTGGCTTGCAGGTTAAGAAGTTTATCGAATGGTTGGAAGAAGCAGAATCAGAAGATAGTGATTAGTAACAACAACTGTATTTCACCGCCACACCAACACACGTTGGACTCTAAAAAATAAAAGCATGAACTGGTTCAAAGTTTAAGCTATTGCCTGCAAATTCGTTGTACGTTAAAGCCTTTTAGTAGTGAAAGAAGGAGATATTTGTTCGCATTATAGCTCGTCGATATTGTACTTAATTGGAGTGTTATTGCATTGCGGAAAGCTAGAATGCGGTTTTCAGGACGGAGTTGGCGTTATCACATTCTGCTCCCAGTTCTAAAGTCTAGCGCAGGTCTTCGAAGTGGAAGAATTTCCTCGTCAGTGGAAGGTTCTTCATACTGGATTTCAAAGTTTCTGCCGAGACACAAGAAGTAGCAGTTCACTTCGCCTTTTCCTTTGACTTTAGTCAGTCCTCGAGGTTCGCATTTGATTCCGCTTTGCATGAGAAGTTTGGCACTTTCTTCAGTCAACTGAAAACAAAAAATTCTGGTTCAACTTTTCCAGCGCTCCAATCCCTCTGGTTTTCGGTTAAACTTAATCACCTGTATTTTGCCTGCCTTCCCAGTTGTATCCATCCTCGAAGCCATGTTGACAGTATCGCCCCAAATGTCATAGAAAGGTTTTTGTACTCCTATAACTCCAGCGACAACTGGACCGCAATCGACACCTGTTGCAAACCAAGACCCTTCTCAAAAATACTTTCGAGTCTAATTTTTCAGAATCTGGGGCATTTCAAACTTACCAACACGGAGCTGGAAATCCTGAAAAGCATCTTTATTGATTCCCTGCAACCGGATCATCATGGACACGGCAAATCTGACTAGAATCATGAGGTTTTTGCGGCGTTTTGTATAGTCTACCGTGTCCTTGGCGTGTGAATTGTGATACATGCTGCTCATATACCTGTTGGTCAAATGATAATCACGTTTATACTTCCATGTAAAGCCATGGTCCAAACACCCATAATAATTCAACTTACTCCGACGTAACCGAAGCCGTCGATGATCGGGTCTCGCGTACCTCCAAACCACAAGCTGCCATATATGTACTTCCTATCACTTTGATTTTTTCGACCTCGTCGAAATCGACTAGAGCCAAAGCCTAAGAAAACCCCGAAATGAGTTATGACCCGCACATTCCGTTTTGAGCTTTCTCATCACTTCACTTACTTGATCGAACTCCACAATGATTTCGTTCAACAGCTGCAAGCACTTGATACCATGGTCGTTGAGATCATTCTCGGCGTAAAAGTCCATAAAGTTTGGTATCGATGCTA
>JAQGBJ010000492.1:0-39633 GCA_034698345.1 Sphaeridia pumilis | reverse complement strand
CTTGGTGGTTTATTTGCAGTTATGTCAGCAGGCGCAGACAAACAGATCTATCTAGGAGAACTACAGTAAACCGAGAGGTACGCTTATTATGTATGAATGTAAGTCGTATTGATATTGTTATTACTTTTGACATTCTTTTTCTAAAATGGTATTCAAAGCTGACAAGAATTGGGAATTTAGTTTTTTGTTGTTTTGCATAGTTAATAGCTCTTTGTGAAGTAAAGGATAATCGTCAAGAACTTGAAATAGCTTAAAATTCTGAACACATAATTCTATTAGTTCTTGTGTCTTCCAGTCCTCTATCGACAAGATCTCCAAAGCAGATATATTCATAAGGATCCTGAGCATCACTTCGGACAGATTCAATGAATCTGGTTTTATCCAAGTGTTTTTTACAACTTCACTCGAACACTACAAGCAATACTCATTAGTTCATTCTGTAGTATTTCAACATTTTCATGTTTAGAAAATCAACATTACCTCTAAGATTGCTTTCATTAGGTTAGCATCTGTAGTGGCGGTCAAGTGAAGTAACGCTTCACGAATCCTCTTGCGCCAGTGCAGCGTCGCAAGCTTCATTGTCTTGACTAACTTTGTCAAATGTTCGACGTAAACAACCTTGCACTCTGGCACGATGCAACATTCCAAAGCAGTCAAGAGATTTTTCGATAACACATCATATTGAGTAAACTGTGGATAAATTACATTCAATTTCCTGTCAATGCAATATGCATTAACAAAACAGATTTTTTTAGCTCACCTTGTGGCTGAATTCATCAGGGTCGCATTCTACAATTCTTAGCAAAAACAATATAGGGTCAATGATACAACGAACGACAACTGCATTCCTATCATACAACAGCGATTGTAACGCATTGAGTAGGACGGATGCCCAATTTTCCCTAAGAAGATCACCCTTTGTCTGTCAAAAGTGCATGAAAGGTCAGTCAGAATGAAGATAAATACATTCTTACTTAAAAGTACAATTTTGGGAGTTTAAGTAACTTACAGTCTCTCTGATAATGTGGCCAAGACAATCCAGTCCCAGCAATTTGTAGTCGTCATTGTAATCGTCTAGAAATATCAGCACTGGCGGCAGAACCTCGTTCACAAATTCCGATATCGTAGGATGCTAGAAGAAATTGGATTCGATTCAGTAAGAATACAGGTTACAATCACAAACTGATGAGTGCGGAGTGTGTGTATTACCCGAATCGAATGTATCAGCCAAACCAGAGCTTCAACCGCAGCCGGATGAAACTTCCACTCATTTTTAGACACTTTCGCCTTCAGACTTTTCAAGCATCCCATCAAGAAGCCATTTCTTGGGTTGCC
Source organism: Sphaeridia pumilis (assembly GCA_034698345.1). NCBI lineage: Eukaryota > Metazoa > Arthropoda > Collembola > Symphypleona > Sminthurididae > Sphaeridia > Sphaeridia pumilis. The sequence continues at coordinate 38,298 of JAQGBJ010000492.1, read as the reverse complement.
ACGCGATACGACATCCTTTGAAAAGAAGTCGTTCAAGTCGCTCACGTTGAGGATGCGGCATAGCTCTTGAAGATCTTCGTCGGCCAAAGTGACCAGCTCTGGGTTGCTCCAAGGCTGGCATTCCGAATTTCTACTGGTCCTGTGTTCCCCGAAGAGTAACACCAACGGAATGGCTAACAAGATATCTTTGCCTTGAAGTTGGTCCAAGCAAATCGGGGGTAGAGACTGTAATAAACTAAGAATTTCTTTCAGCTTTGAAGAAATTTCGCTCCTGTCTGTGCCATAATTTGACCAGTTTTGAACCTCCTCTACCGGCACTTCTATCTTTTGCTGAAGACATGAAGTTGCAATGGAATTCACTTTTGACAATATAATTTTCGATGCGGCACAGTCGTCAGCTGATGATTCCATCTTATAATTTCATGAGCCGCTTTCGATTCTAGCACTCTTGACTTTACTTCTTTACATTCCCTTCTACGAAATGCTTTGAAACATGAATAAATGATACACGTCAACAGACAGCAGAATACGAGATTTTGAAAATATCAGCTGATTTTTTCAGATGTGAGCTTGATTGAAATTGAACCATCAGAAATCGCACTCTCAAAAATAAGACCGGTACAAACAAGATTGACGCGAAGCCGAACCAAAACAAATAAATCTTTATGCACGAGGAGCGGGAGCGCGGGAAGAAATCTGTCTTCCGAACAAACTCTTATGTATTTGCAAAGCTTATTAAGATCAACGGGACGAGGGCAAAAATGTAAACAATACATAATACTGACCGGTCGCATTCGTTCGTCAATGCGTAATATGTAATAATTTGTAATTGAGAGTTGCTGTCAGGAATTGTAGTCAGGACTTTTGAACGGTGACAGGAGCCAGCTTTGACTTTCGTAAGAATCAACTTTTATTCAGTATGTTTTAGTAACCCCAGACACAAGCGGAAGAATGCTATTTTCTATTACAGTTAGTAGTTAAAGGTTAACTTAAGCCGTTTGAAATAAGTGAAGAAAAGATTTGCGGTTCAGAGTTATAAAACTAGGACAGATCGGGCTTCAGAGAGGATTGAACAAAATATTGACGGTTATATTTTGTTTTCAGCCACAGGGATCAGCGAAAAATGTGAACCAACCGACCTGGAAGTGAAGTTTCGATCGACGCTGAAAGATTGTTGCATTAACCCGTTTGACTTGAATCCTAATGGACCAATCGCCTAAACACTTGTCAAAGTCAGTCCCCTTAGGAATGAATACGGAAGAAACTGAGAGGATGGATGAATCAGAGTCACCAACCAGATCTCACTACAACCTACGCAGTAGATCAGTAACTCCCGGTCGAGATATGTCTCAGGAAGGAAGTCCTCGGAAACTGAGCTTGCCTCAGAAGAAAGATGACGCTGACGCCGAAGTCGTAGATGAAACTCCAGAAGCTAAGAGAAAGCGCGACGAAATCATTCTGGAGTGGAAAAAGAACAGGAAGTCCCGGAAGCAATGGTGGTCCACAATCGCGATCACCGCTGCAGTCATCGCTGTTGTCCTCCGATTCTACCAGCTTCAGCGTGTCGAAAAGGTGCAAGAGCCTGCTTTGGGGACGCCGGAAATGAATGCAACAGCAAAAGATCGGCTGGTGCGGAAAGCTTTGGCTGACTTGAGAAAGGCCTATGCGAATCAGTCATTGGATACTTGGGTGAACCTTCATAGTGCCATCCTTTCTTCTGTTTCGAGCAACCCGGACCCAACTCAGCCGTCTAGTATTGTAATGATAGTACCACCAGATGTCAAGTTTTCTTTTGCCAAGTGCATTGCTCATGAACTCGGTGAAAAAGTTCATGAAATCTTCAATACCGTGGGTGTTCTAGAAACCAAACTACCGCCACACGTGATGACAGTTACGCTCCTAAACTTTACCTCTGGTTCTACCGTTTCCGATAATCACGCCAAGCTAGAAGACTACTTGAAGCACAGCGGGAAAGCAGTCGTCGTCGAAGACATACACCTAATGAAAATAGCTGAACATGTTTTGACTTTCCATGCCTTCTGTGACAACACCGAAGCACCTGACAAGAGGGCCGTCTTCATATTTTTACTGCCTGTACACATGAAACCACATTCTACTGACAAACACTCTATCGACAAATTGGCAACTCAGACTTTGAACGAAGTATGGACCGATGTACTAGGAGCAGATAAAGCGCCAGCGTTAGTTGCTAGGGTCGCCGCTTATAACGTACTGTTGAATGCTGGAGACAAGTGCTCAACTACAAAATAGTGGTTGTTCTTCAATGAACAACTGCAAATGTGACTGATTGTATTGTAAAATATTGATTGAAGGATATTGCTGTTGTACTAATTTCATGTTGCTGAGCACTGCGTGACTGCGTTCTATATATATGCATACATAATTTGATTGTTAAAGTATTCACGAATTTTGCAAATTATTTTAGCTTTAATAAACTTGTTCATCGATTGTTACATTACCGTATCTTCAAAAAAGTTTCTTACCTAGGTTGAGTCACGATTCACAATATTCAAAAGTCAAAAATCATTTGCCCCACATTCATGAGAGAAAAGAGACATTTCCTCAAAACCATCCATTCCTCCTACGCTTATCCTATTGTATAGTCTAACATTTAACCTCACTGGACATTCAAACAACTTTTAATACTCGTCTTCTTCGGCTGTACTGGTACTTGTTCCTGGAGCTTGATTCTGAGCAGCCATTTGAGCTGCATACTGCATCATTTGCCATTCCTGTTGTTCAGCTTGAGCCTGCTGTTCTCTAGCTTTCTGAAACAGTTCTTGCTGCTGTCGAAGCAGCTCTTCTTCCGGAATTCCCAAATGTTCAAGCCTAGTCGATTGCCGCCTTCTCTTAGCAGCTACTTGCTTACAGTCTTCCATTACTTCTTCTGCAGGCTTGCGATAGTCTCCAAAACCCAGCTTGTCCAACGCTACAAGATCATTTGCAAACATAAGCATATGTACGCTTCACCGAAGTTTAATTAAAGATTAACATGTCAATAATTATGCCCGTATAACTGACCTTGCAGAACGTGCTCTGGTGAGATAGTCTTCTTTGTCTGTTGGTTACATATCTCGTTGGCTTCGGACGATATCAAGTGTATGAATTCTGTACAACAATTGAGAATGAGTTCTCGGGAATCGTTCGCAACTCTAATGGACGGCAAAATTTCCTTAATCATCTTGTTCATAGCAGCCCGCGGGATAGTTAGATCTTCTTCACTGTCGGCCATTTTGAAGGATCTAGAAAAATGAAAAATAGATTGCAAATTACCACAAACAAAACAAAAATTTTGTTCTCCTAAAAAGCAGGATTTCTTATTTCAAATAATTCATCCCCCATTCTTTGTGAAGATGAAACTTACTTGGAGATCACTAGCGGACCGAAAACTTTCAATATTGGTTCAGTCAAAGGGCTTATGAGAATTGAAAAGAAAAGGTCAAAAATGTATTGGCCCTCAGACTGTTATTTACGTGAGATGATGTTATTGTGATGTAGTGTTTACAAACTGTACAATGGAAATCAGATTTTTGTCTGATCCTATCCTGATCGAACTTGTAGGCAAAAGGATGTAGTTTCCTCACCGACGATCTCAGCGAGAGTTATGAATCAATTGAGCTTGTCCAACGTTTTGCAAGATACGAATACAGAATACAGGTAATCTGCGTTAAAACTCTTTATTATATATATATATTCATTAAAATTTGCTGAAGAGCTATAAAACGTGTATGAATAGTTAAAAGCTCCTGTCGTTCGCCTCCTTCCGAAATAAAAAGTTTTGTTTGCCAAACGTACTATTTGCTTACACGAAAAGTACAGATTAAGAGATCGCTAATAATAAAAGCATGCCTAACTAACAGTTAAGAACCTCTCGGAATGAAGCAAGGAATACAGAGTACCTACAGCTGCTCAAATGCAACTAAACTACATGCATAATGTATAACTAGGTATTCTTGTCAAGCATTCTAGAAGTTATATATCGAATATATATTGGCAAGGGCATAGGTAATAGGTATAGGTATGAAGAAGTCCCATGAGATAATTTCTCGCGGACAGCGAACCCCACGGAACCCAAGTATTGCAAAATGAGAACTTGGATACCCACTACACAATAGATAAAATTATTATCAACTAGATTATCAACATGAAAGCCCGTAGCAGTAACTAACTGTAAAAGTGGACAAAGAAAGTTAAAACGAATGTCGGTTTGTGAATGTAATCGACTGCAAGCACGCCTTATGGCCTTATGTCCTAAAAATCGCTAACGGCTGACATTCCTAAAGTTTCGCGTTCGGGTCCTGGAAATATGAGTCAATTATACTATCAATGGCACCTTGTGCATTAGGTGTATAAGAAGCCTGACGTGTAGCTGGCAACTGTGGTCTTACATTCCGGTTATCCTCGGCATGTATACCGGGACTTCTTTGATTCATTAGGGATGCAAAATTTCCAGCAATAACGCTGACCGGATGTGACGATGGGCTGGGTCCTCGTACAGAATTTCCGTGGTGTTGATTGTGTTGGTCAACAACCTGATTAGTAAAAGTAGCACTGGATTGCCCTTGCTGCAGCTGGTTGTGCCTGCTGCTGCCTGCCTCATAAATGGCAGATGTAGTTCTAAGATTTTGCGCTTGCTGCTGTAGACCGACTGGAGTTATTGTTACAGCATTGTGTATAATGGCTGGCTGCGCTAAGCTGGGTCTTGTACTCCTGGACATCCCGTATTGCCACAAAACTGACTGCACTTGGGCCTGGGTCCTGCCGCTAGTTCCCGGAGTTTGCTGTTGTGCAGGGTCGACAGGGTGTATCTGAGCCATGCCTCCTACAATTGGATAGTTCGAATGCCGGACAGGAGAAATATTTGGACCAAACATGGTGGCATTCAGTTGTTGCGTTCGAGATCGGCCTCGCGAGGGTCGAATTTGCTGAAGTGTGGCACTGGTTGTTAGTTGCACAGGCTCTTGGACAGGCTGGCTGACAACTCTTGCTGGTCTGATAGCTTCATTCGTATGTTGTCCGACTACTTGAGCGCTTCCAGAACGCGGTATTTCGAGTCCTAAAGCTCTTTGGAGCACAGTATGCACTGGAGCCTCAGTTCTAGCGTTTGTGCTGGAGGCAATAAGCTGAGACGGACCAGATGTTGAGGGCATCGCAGTTTCTGCAAAACCAGATCTCACAAAATGAATATCAAGAGGGTACAAGCTTTTCAAGATGAAGAGAAGTTTCAAGTATTTACCAACTGATGCATTCCCATGTAGACTAGACGAACTGGTTGGTTTCTGTTTCTGTCGATTAATATCATTGGTCATTTTCTTAACGATTTTCGCGATTCCTGCTATCATTCTTTTATCGCCCATAGAATTGTATTCAGCTTCGATGGCTCCTACGTCAAGCTCTCCTCGAAACTGCTTTACGCTGTCCCAACAACGAGTTAGCTGCTCGATGCTCCAGCCTTTATACGTTTTAGCCAAAACTTGATAAATGCTTAGCAAAGTCGCTTCTTCGTTTGCCCTGCAATGCCATTTCAACGCCCTCAGAGCTCGATGTCGAAAAAGTTCAAGATGTTTGAAATCTGCATGTTTTTTAAATTCTTCCTGGCGTGAATAATTATCGTAGAGGAATAGGATTTCGAGATATCCAGGCATGCTCTCAAACGGCATCTTCTGACAATTCACTTTTGAAACTTCGACGATCTGAGGAAGTTGCTTTGATCGCATCTGCTCAAACTGAATCACATTTAAATCGATGAGATTGGCACCCGTCATGAAGTCGTGTCGCAAATCTGTCATTCCTTTTAAAAGACCGTCTGGATCTGCTTCACTCGTGTCAGTCTGGAAATTCTCAAGCTTTGAGCTGAGCATCTTGAGCTGTTCCTTCACGGTGATGATCAACTTTTCTTTTTTCAGTCGGTAGCCCTCTTCATTATCCGGCGGAAAACATTCTTGAGGCCCGTAGCAGCTAGGTATAGAATCCTTGTCGGGATTACATTTTTTGCAGGCACTATTGCAGGCACTGCAGATGTCAATTTTCTTCCATAATTCACATTGAACTTCTTTGCAAACATTCACGAAAGATTCGGTTTGAGAACTAGCAGAAGATCGATCACCGACTGGGCCCTTTTCTGACGGTACTACTGCTGGCTTCCCGGCAGAAGGTTTCAGAATTTCTCTTAGGGTCAAATCTGAATAGTTGCTCTCAGAACCACAGTTTCTCACAGCAACTGATTGCAATTCTGAAGGCACATTTGCGATGCTTTCGACTGCCAAAGATGACTTTGCTGGTAAAGAATGGGCTTCGATGGCTTGCGGATGTTGTGAGCTATCATTGGCTCCTGGAGTTGGACTCGAATCTTCAATACCGGTTTGTGATGTAGGCTCTTCAGAACTTCCAGTTTCTCCCGAGCTGATGCGTTTTCGATTCAATTTATCTTGACATGCACTTTCTTGTGGAAAATTTCGTTTAGATGAGCGACTTGAATTAGAATACAAGTCAGGTCTGGCCTTCATGAGAGATTTCAGTTTAGCGGCAGCTCTCAACGGTCCATCATCAGTAACTTCGGTAGCTGCATTGTCGTCAGTAGCTGTATCTGAAACATCATTGACATTTTCGGACTCCGAATTGTTTGAAGAAGCGTTGCTATTGCTTTCATCCTGGGTTGTCGATTTGACTACTTCAGATGATACCGTTGTTTCTGTTCTGGAATCAGGGCTGCTCGAATTATCTACACTTGGTCCTGGAGCCTGTTTCTCGGAAGCTTTTACTATTTCAGTTTCAGAAATGTGCTCTTCTGGATTTTTCTCGGCAGTTTCATTGTTTGGCATTGTTTGGAAGCTCCGAGCCTCGATTTCTGTCGACTCTTCTGATAAAATCTCGCTGGTCTCTTGGGTCTCAATTCTCTCATTTGTGGCAGGTGGGGGTGGGGTCTTACCATCATTGCCATAACTTGCTGCTTCAACAACCTTAGATGGATCCGTAACATCTTCAATCACATCTACTTCCATGCTTTGATGACATTCAACTTCAACACTATCAATGGAACTTGCAGTAATTACATCCGGTTGCTTTGAAGTAAGTTTTTCAGTGTCCATTAGGTTGATGATGGGTTCTGTTGATAGCGGGATGTTTTCAGATCCTGCCAGGTCGATAATTGATTCTGGCTCGACCGTCCCTTGTTGGGGAGATTCGTCGAAGATTCTTTGTCGGTTGTCTTTTCCATCTACTGACTTTGACCGCCACTCTTTTTCAATTTCTGTCAGCTTGACCGATACGTCCTTTCCTTGCTCTGAAGGCACTGAGTCTGACTCCGCATTGACTTCAACAGACAACAATTCACCCACACTCGTTCCGGCTTGTGCTTCATTCGAACTAATTTCTTCGGAAAACATTGCATCGCTGAAGTCCATCGATTCAATGTCCCGACGTATCTGTTCATCTGTTATAAGCATTTTGGGAATCCGTAAACTAAAGCTGTCTTCAGCAATTAGTTGGTTCCAAAAATCTAGCCCACAAAGTTCCGTACTGTCAAGATTTTCCTTATTGCTTTCACGCGTTATGCGTTCAACCTCGTAGTGCTCCTCGTCGCTGGAAGACTGCGTTCTGGGTCTTCGTTGTGTCGTTGCGGATTTAGTGTTACAATGGGTCTCCGGACATCCCTTTTCATTCGGCTTGGCTATTATTTCGTTTTCGAACATTCCCGTTTTGTCAGACTGTGAAGTTAAATCGCTCGAAGGATGCGACATATTAACATCAGTTTCAACTGGTCGAGTTTCTGGAGCCACAATGTTGCTTACTGCAACGAGATCAGACGGCTTCTGAACAATTACGTTTTTACCAGCTGGTGGCTCCTTGGAGCTATCGACGCTTGTTTCATTTCTACAAGTAATACTGGTTGCACTAGGAGACTTTTCCAGAAACCCAGTAGTGGAATTTGGACTGCCTCGATTTGCAGTAGCCGAAGCAGCATTGTAAGATGCCCATAGTTGCCCGGTGGGTGGGGTTGGATCAGATGCCGGAACTGCTCCTCTTGGTCGTCGATCGTATGCTGCGTCAGGGGAGATTAAGCTTTGGGTTACGTCGTAATGCATTTTGCTTCGGGTCCCCGAACTGATGAAAGCACTTCCTGATGAAGAAACTTGCACTGGTTGTTCTACTGATCTGCGTCTGGTGAATAAAACTGGTGAATCCTTCACAGGTGCCTGCTGTTTCGTCGGAAAGTTCGCTGATGCCAAGCTAGAGACCTCAGCGGCAGTAGAAGGGATTGATTGGCTTGCAGGGACTTCTGTTTTTCGCTTGCGATTACGATATTCATGTATAGAGAGTTTTCTGGGAGGCATCTCGCTTGAATCTGCAGTTTGAAAGAATAGATTCAGCCATGTTTAACGTGTTACTTTCCCCTTGAAAAAACAAAGTTTAAGCTTACCTTGAGTGCTTGGATTAACAAGTACGGATTGAGCTGGTTCTTGTCCCTGCTCGTCTGGGTTTTGTTTTTTATGCCGCTTTGCTAATATACTGGTGAGACCGCTTGTCAACTTTTCTCGAGTCTGCTGAACTGGGCTGGATGACTGCGCCTCAACATTCAACTCTTCCAGTGAAGATAGAGTTTCTAGACTCCTACTGCCCCGAATGCTCTGATTGCCCTCCATATCAGAGCTTTGAACGACCTCACGCTTGATTACTTTCGCTAACTTGCTGTTAAATGATCTGAAAGAAGTTCGTCATTATCATTAGAACCTCTAAACAAATAATCTTGACCGTCACCAACTAAAATGTAGCTTACCCTAAGGGAGTAACACGCAGTACATCGCCAGCCCTGTTGTCCGTGGTTCTCTTCGAGTTGTTCTTTGCTCTTGGAATTATTTCAGTCCGGTCACTTGAACCAGAGTTGGTTCTAGGGCGAAATGTTGACCTGCAAAAAGACAGCTTTTGGGTTACAATGTCGATTACGCAGACGAGTTAAAAATCTGAATATATTTACGAAGAAGGAAGATCACTCGAGTCGGCCATGTTCGGTCCGTTATTTGAAGAATCCATTCTGCTCCCACTTATGCTAGTCTCTGTCACAAAATTGTCACACACAGTCTTCGCAAGCTGTTCATTGTTATTGTCCTTTCCTTCACCAACTTCACTAGAGACAGCAATATCGCTCTTCTCGTAAGTATTTTGCTGATCGTCACCTTCAATGGTTCCGGGCCTCAAACTCGATTCCAACCTTGTTTCCGTATCCACATTTTCTTTCAAGTCAGTAATTAAGTTTTTTTGATTCCTCGAGATAGCCGAGGAGGGGCTGTAAACGACAAAATTCAGTTTATTTAGGATATTCATAATCGCAATAGTCGGGTGAGCATACCTATTAGGAGTTGTTCCGGCTTCCTGTTTTTTCCGTCGTGCTTCGGCCTGCTACATGGCAAAAAATATCGAGATTAGAAATTCAGCCCCTCATAGGAAGAGTCGGAAATGGCAGCAAGATAACTTACCTCCTTGCTCAAAGCTCCAGAGGTAAAATCTTGATTGGTGAACTTTATGCTCAGCAAGCTAGGAATATGTCGAGTCTGAACTGGCTTCTTCGGGCTGTTTCTCTTGGTAATGCGTCCCCTTAAATGTAACGGAACAAACGTTGAGACGTACGGGCGATTCGGCAACTGATTCTGTGCGCATTCGAAGCTTGTGATGTGTGATCGAGTGTAGTTCGGAAGGCCATTCCATGCAGGATTCCACGAAGGTGGTGGTATTTGCGAGGGTGTCACTGTAGGCACCAGATTAGTTTGATAAAGATTGAACCAAGTTCCATTCGGTGGGTTCGAGTTGGAGTACAAATGAGACTCGTCGTCTCTGAAGGAGTACGGATTGCCTTGTCCGTCCCTGTGAAAATTAAGGCATTTTCCTTTAGAGATCTGCGATTTGCAAATCTACACCACATGTTTTTACAGTTTTAGAAATAGCAAAACCATATAGACGTTTAGCATGCAATCAGCCGTTTCACACTTGCACAAGCAGATTCTTACATAGTTACAACTAGGCACAGTCAGTGGAGATTTACGAAGGTTCAAGCATGGGGTATAATTGAGACTGGGCGAGAATTCGAATGGAGTCCAGGAAGTTGTAGTGTCTGTAATCAAGCGTTCCATACAAACAAATGAAGGGTATTTTTCATAGTTCGGTTAGAAGTTCAGGTTTAGCTTCATCATCCCGCTAAATTAACTGAATCCCTGACTACCAGCAAACTACCGTCCCTTGGTCTATCTTTTGCACGAAACGAGTTAATCTTCCTTAGTTCAGAAGTCCATAACCAACGAACTTATAACCATAACCAACGAGTTTATCGTTTTAAAGCAGATACAAATACAGTGGGCGGATAGAAACCAGACTTCTAGGGATACGTATAATACAGTAACTATAACACACATTTCTCCGCTGGGAAATCTACTTTTTCTAATAATGACATGAAAATCTACCCAAGTAATATCTACTAACTTAAAGAAGATTTAAAGCAGACAATGCGCTACTCGTCAGGTTGAACTTTCGCCAGGCATACGAAAACAGGCATTTCGGTTCCAAATCTAAAAACACGAGCCTTTTATACCAGCGTTTTGAATCGTTGTGTTGTTGTTTCGTAAACTGTTTGTAATCAAGATCATCTACATCAATGAGGGCTTGCAACCAACGAGCTTGGATCATGTAACTTACGTATGTTGATGTTGACACGAGGTTTACCGGATTCTCCGAAAGTTCTCTAGCTCTACCAATTATCGGTATCTACATACTGTGTAACGAACAATGAAACTGACCGAATTCTAGTTGTGCACTTTTGATCGAAAGAATTCGGCAAAAAGCTGAAAAGCTCTTGGGAAAGTATCTTTAGAGAGCTATTCTCGCCATACTTTCGTTTCGCTGTAATTCTGCAGTCGTAGTGATTTCAATCTCGGTCTGGAACAACTGATTCCATGTGTGGAATGCGGACTATTTTCTTCACCGACAATCCGACGAGATTCCAATCGTGTCGCGACGTGCCGAAATTGACAGGTTTTGATTCTTGATTTCTCGTCTTTCGTGTTTGTCTCGTAGATTAAGATAGCGTTTGTATCTTAAGTTTGAAGTTAAACATGTTCTGATTAACCCAGGATAATCTACTTCTTGACCGGTACGTTGCCTTGATTTCAGAAATGACATTAAACACAGGTCATGCGAAGTTTTGCTGACTAATCCCAAAGAAAAAACAGAGTAACTAACAATCGGTGATCAATGTTTTCTAGTATCCGAAGATTGCTTACCTCGTCGCTACTACTCTCCACTGTGCAATGATAAATGGACAACGTGCTAGGACGGCGATAGCTAAACATCAAACTGAAATCGGCTGATTTTCGTGAGGTCCTGATTGAGCAAGACGTCACCGTCGTTAGCTTTCGAAAGTTTGAATGTGAGAAAAGGCAGCTGAGCGAGTCCAGAAACTGCATAAGCATTGCTCATACGGTCAATGATTAAATACAGGTGAGCCGAAGGATGCTCACAAGTTTGTTTACATGGTCATGGCTGACAATTTCATCTTCGGCTGATCTCCTTCCCTCGCCGTTTTGTAAACAGAGGCAATCAACAGGTGAGAGGAAGGGGAAATTCCAATAACACATAATCATTCAAAGTATGTAATTGCCTTTGCTTTAGTTTTAATGTGGGTTTCATTGAGCTTCATTACTTCACAGCCCCTTACCGATAGGAGCAGAACCGAAGTTGCCGAGATTGCTAGAACCACCTTAAAAGGCCGGAACCCAAGAATGACACGTACAAGTTTTACAAGTCTGATTTATTGAAGGTAAATGCATAGATTGGTCAAATATGGGTATTCTTGTGTTTGTACTTTTTCATTTCGAGGCGTTCTATTCATGCTCACTTGTTTTCAGGCCAAAATGAACATTAATTTCTCCAAATCCGGAAATTACGGAACCTCAAGTGGAAGTGGAAGTCAGCCAAAATACAAGTACGTTTACGATCTGCCGTTCCTGGAAAGGAAGGAGCTATGCAGGATATTAGATGAAAACAACGACTGGGAGACGCTGGGTATGTCTTGGTCTCTGTGAAACACCAACGGAGGACTTTTCGTTTTTTAATGACCATGTAATTTACAGGTGGCGGTTTCATGGGCTACAGGTCAAGTGAGTTGAGTGAATTCGGAAAAGCCGTCTATAGAAATGCGTCACCGACGGATATTCTGTTAACAGCTTGGGGTAGCCAAAACCATACAATACTGGAACTTTTCGTTCTCTTGGGGAAAATGAAGCATTTTAGAGGGATGAGGCTGCTTGCAGATCATGGTAAGCTTGATTTTGATTTGCCAAAATATGTCAGTTTTGTTTGACCCGCGCTTTTAACGATTTTCAGTTGATCCGAAGTACCATGAATACATCCGAGACCCCGATCAGAATGTAAATGTGACAATGGAGCTAGTCCAGCTGAACGAAATTGAGAAGAGGGCAGAACCTAAATCTCCAGATGCCAAGAAAGACGACAAGAAAAATGTCGTTCCTGATGGTACGTTCTTGCAAAGCTGAGACGCTCACAGCAACTAGCAACTAATATTAGTATAGAAGCTATTATGAAGGAGACACTAAAACCTTGAATATTTCTAGATGCCAAAAAGAAGGCGATTCAATCAACTGCAGGTGCTTATGGGGCTTTACCGCAAATACCATATGAACAGTTAGTTGTTGCCACAAACAGCTGGGACAGGCGGAACGTTCTGGGGAAGGGCGGCTTTGGAACTGTCTTCAAGGGTCAGTGGAAATCGACAGAAGTGGCGATTAAGCGGATGGAGCAGGTACACAGTCCCGCATTCAATATTGACGAGCGGAATGGATTCGATGAAACAATATTTTTGTAATGTCTGTGTTATGTACTAACTTCTAGCGACCGAACAGAGAAAACGCTGAGAGCCAAATGAAGCAATCATTAGGGGAATTGAAGTTTTTGAACTCTTATCGTCACGACAATGTCTTGCCATTGTATGGATTCAGTCTTGAAGGAGATCATCCCTGCCTTGTGTACCAATTCATGCCCAATGGTTCATTAGAAGACCGGCTACTGTGTCGAGTAAGCGATATCCTTCTGCTTTTATACGTAATCCAGGTCCAGGTTCAGTGCAGCTATTTCAGTTATTTGTAGCAACGAACTCCGCCGCTTGATTGGATGTTGCGATACCGAATTGCTCGTGGTGTGGCTTGTGGTCTCCAGTTCTTACACTCAATTGTAGAAAAGCCTTTGATACATGGTGACATTAAAAGGTGAGTTTAGTAGTATAAATGTAAATGCACAGAGACATCATGAATATAGGAAAATATTGTTTAATTTTAGTGCAAACATTCTTCTGGATAAGAACTTTGAACCAAAAGTTGGGGACTTTGGCTTGGCTCGAGAAACAGAAATGAATGTAGGTGCTTCGTACGTCAAAGTTTCCAGAGTTCATGGGACAAGGCCTTATTTACCCGATGAGTATCTCAGGTCGAAGAAGTTATCGCCCAAGGTGGATACTTTCAGTTTTGGAATAGTTTTGTTTGAGATCGCCACTGGGCAACGAGCGTATGAAGATTCTAGGCCGAAGAAATTCTTGGTACGACCCGGAACACTTGCTTGCTTGATATTTGCGTTTCCAAGTAGGAGATTAACTTATCAAGTTTGTTGTGCAGAAAGACATGATCGAAGACACAGATCAGGTAGAAATGTTGCGGGATCCAAGAGGAGGTCAAGACTTTGCAGATGTGTTTCATAGGCTTGTTTCTATTGGTAAACACTGTACTCGAAAATTACCCAAAGAAAGACCTGCAATGATTGATGTACTCAAAACACTCGATACAAGCCATCTATCTAATGTCTGTAAGTAGAATTTTGCTATTCTAGTTTGTATCTGTTGAAAGAGCATCTCATACAACGTTTATTTTGTTGTTGATAGTCCGCTCAACAATGAGTACACACGTCACAGGAATTCAAAGATTGTTCAACCCTTCGACAAATCCATCGTTGATGCCTACGATGACCAATTCAATTCCTAGACTGGTATGAACACTTAAGTGTGAAGATGGAAAAACTGCAATGTTCACGAAATGTCAAGTACTGTTTTGTTACTGATTTTAGAGTCCAGAAATTCCGAGACCATCTGATATGCGCGTTGGGAGCCCTGTAGCCCCTTCACACGTCCCTCTATCTCAACACCAATTCTTCCCATCACACGGGCACCACCCATTGGTAAACTATCCCGTTGCTATTGGAACACACCGCCAGCAGCAAATTGACCTGGAACATCTAGGCTCTAGCCCTCGCCGAAGTCCTTCTGTTCCATCCCCTACTCCTCCAAGCGTAACGACTCCTCTAACAATCAGTGACAACAACCAACAAGCGGGTAATCAGATCAACGTCGTGATGACGCCTCCTGAAAAAGATACTACCAGCAGTCCTGTTATCCCACAATTCGTTGGATATTTACCGCCACAAAAGTTACAGCCCCTGCAACCTCAGCCCAGATTCCCTGTTCCTGCTGTGATAACTGACGATGATCATTTACCGCTGGTGCTTCCTATGGATAAAAGTAGCACAACTGAAGGAAATGAATGTGATCAAGAAAAAGGCAACGACTTTGGATGCAGTCATGGACCTGCCACAGTGATTCCATTAATTACAGAGCTTGGCATTAAAGACACTGATGAAGGTTCTGATGACAGCTAATTTGTAACCACTAACTATCCTGCACATTTATAATTCAACTGGAGTACAATTTTGTTTTAGTCACAAATAAAGCGTTGCTGATTGTTTACACGTGTTCAACCGGCAAAGTAAATCTTTATTTCTGCTACGACATTATTTGCCCAAACGACTAGCCCGTAATCATAGAAGTACACATAAACTATTGAACCCAGCTTTCGACGAATGAACACAACTTTAGAAATTGAACCACGAAGGCACATCAGGCTTTGTGATCTTCTTCTTAGCTGAGTCCGCATACATGGCTTTTAGAGATTCTCTAGTTTTTTCTATTTCGGATTCGTCTGCTTCCTTCTTTTTGTCTGGGTAGAGGTTTGGGAATTCGAATGTTTGATCCTTGGGCTAAAAACAACGACAGCAGTTAAATATCAAAATAGTATACACAGTAACGACAACCGAGTTCTGGAGTATATATCGCTCGGCTTACCAGGAAGACATAAGCAATTTTAAAATCGTCCTCTTTGTTCACTTTACCAAGTCCGTCTTTGTAGAATCGACCTGGAGGATAAATGTGCATAATTAGAATTTTTAAGGACAGCTGAAATCGATCAATATTCAAGGACTGAGACAAGTTGTTATTTACCTTGTGCTAAATGTGTCTGTACGTGCGCTACCTCAACATTATAGATGCTTTTGAGATAATTCCGGACGTCATATTTGCTCATTTCTTTGGATACGATGAATCTCAGGCAATTAGCCGGTGCATTTTTTAGTGGTTTGATCATCTTCATGAAGAAATTCGGTAGGAAAATACGAAGCTGTGGATTCCCCTTCTGGTACAACGGGTATCTGCAAAAATGAAACAGTTAGATTTACTTCAATCTTTCATGATTAAAAATGGCCAAATTCAGCAGGTATGCAAAAACATCACAAAAACTAATTTGTAACTTACAGCCTTGTAGACATTTTAAATAATTCGTGTAAACTACTAGCGGCAACAGACTTCGATCTTCAACTACGAATTGGGACCAATGAAAAACAGCAAAATATTCGGATCAAAACAAACTTTAAAATAACATTGAACATGTGCTCAGCTCAGCTTAACTTCTACCCATGGAAGAAAGGAGTGTCGCTAAGGAAATTTTCTGTTATTTGCTGGAAGTGATTCATTTCTGTCTCTCGCTCTCTCTCTCTTGCATTTCTCATTCATATCAAACTGTAATGTGTCGTCGATTAGTTTTATTGTTTGTTTCAGAAGCACTTTGACAATTAGATTTCGGTCAGGACGTCGTTATTCCAGTTATAATCAGCAGTCAGTAATTGCATGACAACAAAATTATTTGACGTACAACAAGAAGTTTTGTCTGAGCTTTTAAGTGCCGTATCAAAAGTCAACTTACAATCAACATTTTCTGAATTTTGAAGAGTCGCCATGTATCAAATGAATTCAGAGCTTCGATCCATTACTTCGATATGTGTTGTGGAAGACCTATCAAAATGTCCCATGGGATACACACCGGTATGTCGGCCTTGGAATTTTTCATTAGATTCCTTAATAGCGAACTGATGGAAAGCTTGATTGATGAAACCAAAACTCATTTTGATTTGATTTCCAGATCAGCAAGACGGCGGATTCAGATAAGGTGGATGCTGATTTATGGAAGGACGGCTGGCTAACGAGGAAAGTCTTGCGTTACATCTGTTTCAGCAAAAGCCAAGGACGACCTGAACATGTGATAAGTGCTGTTCAGATTTTGCACGAAAGAGACCTACCGCCAGAAGGGTTCTCGTTGCTGACCACAACAGTAGACACGAATCAAAAGGCTTTCCAGAAGAAGCAGCTGTGTTATAAACAAGCTCATTACAGAACGAACGTGGAATCTATTGTTGACATGATTATATTGAGCAAGCCAAAGCCTCCGGATGACTATGAAAACATTGGGTGAGTTTGATAATCGATCTTAGTCTTAAGGAGTCTCAACTAAATATGATTTAATTTGCAGGGAAATCAATGGGTTCTACGTTTGTGTCAAAAAGATTTCGGCGATTACACGGATGTCGGGTGCACCAAGTCCGTACGGGTGAGTAACCACAAGAACTGTCTCGTACTGCTTCAATGATTATACCAGTGTAGAATAATTTAAGTCATTTTTCACAGGCTACCGGCTACGCCAGGAATGTATCCTCATCTCAATGATAATGCACAGGATGCCAACAATAGCAGTGAGTACCACCATTAAGCTAATCCGTTTTCTATCCGAATGAAACAATGAAACCCTTTATTCTGTGGAATCAATTAACGTGATGATTGATTTGTTCAGATTCTAATGGAAACCCGAGTTACCCATATTCATCTTCAAACTTCATGGATGGGAACAAAGGAGGGCCTATTTATGCACCTACACAGTCGCCTTATAACAGTGGAACGTTGAACTCGCTAAGTGGCATCGACGGCGTGCCGTTCATTCTGCATGAAGCGTTGTCGCCAATGGGAAAAAGCGTGAGTCTTGTGTATGGATATATTGTGTTTGATCGATGGAACGATTTGACCGAATCTTTGTTTTAGATGTCATCACGTTCCCTGAGCTCCGGGCTGGCTTTCAACTTTAAAACTGAAGATCAGCTGAACAGAGAGGTAAATCAATTTTGCATTAATGTTTTCAGAGCCAAAGTTTTTTCATTTGAAGTGTTTCCATGTTTATCTACTACAGTATTCATATGACTTCCGGACTGAACGTGAAGTATTGTCAGAGTCTTAAGGGAATGAAAACAAGCATCACCCTCATCAAAAAAGCCCTTGTTGAACAGCATTTACAATCAAACATTTAATTTCGTGTGTCGTTAATCAGAAAACGAGCTCCAAATGCAAGTTACTAAAAGTGTTTTTATTACTAATAGTCTTTCATATTAGTTACATCGTTTGTACCGATTTGAGACCTTATACAATACGACAAGATCGAATTCGTTCTGTGTGAAATCCAGGATACCCATCAGAATAGCCTATATCTGTTATTTAATAATACCACTTACATATAAGCTGTGCACTTATCGAACATGAGCTATGCAGCTTGCGTTATGAGAGAAATGCGATTGATATTGAAAATTGTTACAAAACTTTGCCAACTTCTATCTATCGAAAGTGTATTATGATATCCTGTAGGTAGCCGCTAATAACTTCGTGTAGAGTATGATCATGATGCTTGATGTCTGTCTAGCGAGTGTTGCTTCAGTTTTAGACTGCGTACGTCAGTGCCGGGGAGCCGCTGAAATGTTTGTACATTCTTAGTTGTCGTTACCAATTTCTCGAGTAAATGATGTTTTTTGTATATTGTGATATGTAACTTACTTTGGATGGTATTGTGGAGGAAGTGGTGTTGGGAATCGTTCATCCTCTAACTGATCGAAAATATCCCGGTCATCTGGTTGAGCGACAAAAACAACGTTTTCGCCACCTCGCATAACTTCTTGCTCCCAATCTTTATCGTCCTGCATTCTGTTGCACCTGAATAAACGATATCTTTTCATGACAATCATCAAACGCAACTCCTGTAACTTTTGTACTCGAACTCGATCGCATGCTTAAAGTACTCAGTCAGTTAAAATCATATCAGCCCTATGGTTAGATTGTGGACTCGATATAAGTTAATTCAAACAAACGTTTATATCCTCAAACCCCACACACAATCAAAAAAAATACCATTTGAAATCAAAAATGGACATCAGGAACCGATAGGCGGCTTCGAAACATAATGCGTCTTCATCGCTAAAGTTGATCAGGTTTCAGATAATCAAATGCCCTTCCTTGTAATGAAACAAAGCAAATTTTTAAAATCATGATCTTACATCGGTGCATCGTCGTCCCGATCAGCCCACAACAATGCAATGAGTAAGAATCCGACCAAGCCGCCAATACTCCCCGGAATCACGCAAGCTAAAAGTGCCGCCCATCCGTAGCCCCGTTCGGGAATCTGTTGTTTGAAGACGAACACGTCCGAAGTAGGACCTTCAGATTTTGATCCTCCAGCAGTGACTCCTGGTTTAGTGTCATCCTTCATTTCAGAATTGTCATCTTCTTCGTAGACAGAGTGGCTACCATGTTCATGGTGCCCATGTTCTGGAGCCGGAGTTACTTCCGATGGGGTTACTTGGTCTTCATAGTCTTCTTCCCAACCTTCCACGGTTCTCAAACGGAAGAAACACCAATCGATCTGGAAGCTATGTTTCCTGAAATGGCGCTCTACTGAAGTACGCTTCATGTCTCTGGGACAAGGTCTCATCTTCCACAGTTTTGAAACTTCGAGGGCCAATTTCTTGACACTGTCGCCAAAGTCCTGATCCGAGGACAGGTGAACGATGACTCTGTAGTGGACATTTTTAGATTGTTCAAAGACTATAAACCCTGAATATGTATTTGCTAAATTTTCTGTTACCCTTCAGCATCATCTGGTCGAACTGGTCTTCGATTCTCTCCTTCATCAACCGCGGATCCCATGAATGATGGTACAACATGTCCGCCGTCTCTCATAGTCCAGCCCAGTTCGTCCTTGAACACCTTCAATAATCTGTTCATTCTGCGAGGATCACACATGTCCCGGACGTTCAAATTATCAATCTTCATTTCAACAACGAACTCCAGAGGGTCCTTGCGGTTCACTTCCATGGACACAACCAAACGTCTGACGTCATAGTCGTCTTGCTTCCAGCCCATCACGTCCAGGTTGAGGCTTCCAATCTTCTTTGGTGGAACGCCATAAATGTAGCCGACAGAAGACTGCATTGTGTAAGTGTATCGAAGCCATTCTGGTAAATCCGGGGCTTGAGATATGCGTGGATTGTACTTGATTTGACCAACGAAATCTGAAACAGTAATAAGAAATTAATGAGGAACAAGGTGCTGTTTGTTTCACAAAAAGCTTGTTTGGCAGTTGGCTGACCTGGTTTGATTGTCCAGTTGAAATGACTTGGCCGAACGGGAATAATGCATAATTCTGAGGCGTTAACGATTATTTTCTCCTCGTACGTTACAGTAGCTTTTGGAGAAACTGAAGCCGAAGCAAGATGGCAGCCCAAGCAGGCGACTAAAACGAAAATGAATCCCATCGTTGAAATCTCACAAAAATCTCTGTTACAAATTAAACTATATACATTAGAGAATCCACTGATTTGTCCCCGATTGAACACTCCCGGTGTTTACAAGAACAACTTTCCGAACTTTCTCCGAAAGCGCCCGAACGAACCGCTCCTCTTCCGCAACTTCCGCCTGTACTAAACGTTTGCATAGCAGTCACACCTTGAAAATCCCATGTTAAAACGCGTATGTACAGACTTTCACTTGGTCACTTTCTCCGTAATGATACAACAGAAGCTCTATGAATTCAAAGATCTTATGATTTTGATTGAACAGTGATAACTTCAGTTTCAGAAATTCGACCATAAGTAAGTAAAATGGGCAGTTAATGGAATCGAACATGACTTTAAGTCTCATAATTTAATTCAGTCTTGTGTAGCATCGTATCATCACCTTCAAGCACATTTACTTTACAGCGTGACCCATAATATGAGGTGACATCATTTTGAGAGCTTTAGACTCTTCACACTTGATGTGAAATCGTTTGGCATGAATGCTTGAAAATCCTGCTTGAGCAATCAAGTTGTCAGTATCCCGGTCCAGATGGCACCCGTTGAACATCCACGGCCACAAGTTGAGCTTCGTCAACCACTTTTGCCATTTCCAAAGCTTCTTTTCAAAACTTTCTCCAATATGCTCCAGGAAGTAAAATCTTCCGCCCTGTAAGAACATATGACATATGTTAGTAGAATAAAGTTGCGGTCACTTACTTTCACTTCAAACCGAATTTACGTCTACCTGGACTAGAACACGACGAACTTCGTTGAGCGTTGCCCGTACGTCATTCACACTGCATAGAACCAAAGTAGCTACGACTACATCGACGCTATTGTCAGGAACTCCAGCCATTCTTTCAGAGCCTGTGACTAGGAAATCTTCTATGCATATGTCTGGAAACTGCAAATGATTGAGATTAGTGACTGGCTGAATCATGGGTATGTTTGCGATTAAATGAAAACAAAACTCACCAGATGCCTGTTTTCAGTGAAATAGTCCAGAAAGTGTGGGGAAGGGTCGATCAGAATGACACGGGATTGCTGAGGGTAGAACTTCAAGTTTTTGCCTGTTGATTCCGAAATAATGGTGAGCTACAATTAATATCATTGATCAAGTAACTGAATCAAGATAAAGTCTCACCTGATCCTGCACCGATTTCAAGGATCCTCAAAACACCCTTGTTCCGTAAAAGCGGCACTTTTGACTCGAGCCGGTCCAAATCATGAAGTAGTTTACGCCGGACATCTTTGATTTTAAGTTCATATAGAGAGTTCAAGCTTGTCAATGTTCCACCAAAGAACCTGGAGAACGGAAATCCCAGCATTAAAAATAATAACTTGCAGAATAGCATGACTGAAGGTCTGTATTTAAACTTACTTGTCTCGCACCCATTTAGACAACTGTGCAAAGTAAATGGTTGCAATGATCACAGCGGCTGAAATCGGTACGATGAACTTGATGACAGAATCTCGCATATCAACATCCGTGGGAGCCATTTTGACAAGCCTGGATAAACTTTATTGCTCACGGCTTCCAATTTTGTAAACTTGCTACATTTTCTGTACTTCTACATTTGAATAGAATTTCGGTTTACAGATCAATGATGAGCTTACATTCTCTTTACTCAATATTGATTCAATCTGTAATGCCCAACTTCCCATGTGGATTGTATCTTCAAATCAAACTTCTAAAAGTGTATATATAGCAATCAAGGCTTCAGATAAAACACGCATTCTTTCTCCCAAAACAGTACCTCGCAGAATGTAAACACAGCTGTCAAATCCTATCGAGAGAAACCAGTTAGCCGAAACCCCGCGCAAGTCGATGGTAGTCCGAGAGCCACCCGATGCCAGCCAGAACAACCCAACTGAATTACAAGGGCCTATTAAGGCCAACCAGGAGTTCATATGTCGACATTGTGTGTACCATTTGAAAACGCTCACAAAATTCTAAATGTGTCTGATTTTTCTCCAGTTGCTAGGAAAATGCGGAATCATCTTGCTCCCTTAAAAGTTTTGTCACTTGCTACTTCCTATCCCTCAATTTCAACGTTTCAAAATATACCCAAACAAAACATTACCCAAACTTCTGGACTGATTCAGCTTCTTCCTCCGCGTTTGTTTCCCCCGGCAAGTGTCTCTTAAACGAAATTGTCATATCGAACTCTATTTTTACCTCGCTTCCTCTCTTTAGAATGTTTCCTATAATACTTTTGTATGGAACGAACAAATAAGTTCCTTGTTTAGATGCCTTTTCCCCTCCTGATTCAGTTTGTTACCACACCACAAACATTGCATAGTTGCTGCTAGTCACCACTTGCACTTGCACTATAGTAACAGATATAACTGACGCCGACGTTGT
This sequence comes from Sphaeridia pumilis, assembly GCA_034698345.1. Classification (NCBI taxonomy): domain Eukaryota; kingdom Metazoa; phylum Arthropoda; class Collembola; order Symphypleona; family Sminthurididae; genus Sphaeridia; species Sphaeridia pumilis. The sequence continues at coordinate 16,112 of JAQGBJ010000492.1, read as the reverse complement.
TGTTGATCATTTTGTCGTCTAACGAAGTCATCAGGGAATTCTTCTTACCGTTGTGGCCAAAAATCGAACCTGCATGGACTATGGAATGCAAGCACACAACAGGTTATGAGAGCCATTCATCTTTGCTGTTGTTTTTCGGTTCCAATTTGCACTTGACATGTCACATCCCTTCTCACTACGAAAAAAACATTTTGTTTGCTCAATCCTTATGAGATTCCATTATAATATCCATGCTTTTTCAGCACTACAATCGGACAAACATTTTGCACTTTTAGCAAGCGTATCGCCTCATTAAAATTTGACCAACCAATATCCTGACCAAACTGAAAGGTCAGTCAGTTATGTACCTTGGCCGAGGGGAGACATGTGCGAAATTGGCTTTGAGTGCATTCTGAAAAATTCAGAGCCAAGACGGAACTGAAGGAAAGCGGAGGAACTGATGGATGCATTAGCTTCCAGATGTCAACCTTCTGATTCATTCATCTTTACAAGTCTGCGGGGGCAACTCGGGTTCGGGGGTTCCGGTCCCATCCCGTCATCGCACATTGGCCCATTTCACATATCCTCAAACTCGTACCACAAGCCATGGACACAAAAACTATCTGACTGTAAAACCCCACGTGTTGCTCTAGTCCCCAAAAGTTAAGTGCTACTGTAGCAGGCTTCATTTTGTATCTATACCGCCGCTCCTTGTCTTCTATCGGTTCTACGCTTTACTCCTCGGAAGGAAGCCCGGAGCGGCGGGAGAGAGGTCTTCATTCTTCATGTATTTAACCGGTTAACTTGGGATACTACCCGATTTCTTGGCTTCTGCCACTGTCAGTATTCAAAGAGTAGTGGGACCGTAATCATAAGAATATCGACGACCTTCCAACGTTGCTACCGGTGTCGCATGGTGTCTCTGTTCGCCAGAATGATGGCCGAGTTTCCGCCATTTCGCGAATACCACCACCAACCTCCAGCTCCAAGACTTGCCTTCAATTCCGTCATCCACGAGCTGAAACAAAGGCCTGGAGGAAGCGTTCTCGACAATCAGCAGGAACGCCACCACCATCCCAGTGATCAATTAAGCGGAAATAATCAGTCAGCAGCAGCCAACAAAGTGAACCATGTGCTCGACGTGTCACACGGGAGAGCTCGAGCTCATGATACCGTCCATTTCGATAATGCAATTATGTCAGTGCCAGAGCCGGGCATGTCAATTCCCAGTGGGACAATCCACAACACGGTGTTTCAGCAAAATATTTTCCTCAACCCGCATTTCAGTTACGGTCCACTGCCGCCGCCGTCGCCGTTCTTGTTGAGAACCACGGAAATCGGCGGCATGGCCCCTTTTCCGAGAGACCCAGCAGAGGCCATCATGTTTCCATCCGTAGCTGAAACGTTCTTTGAAGTGAATCCGCAATTTTACTGTGACCAGCTCAGGCGTGAGAGCTACAACCAATATGGTCATCATATTTACCAGAATTGGCCAAACTCAAGCCAAGTTCAAGCCGGCCCGCCAATCAAAAGAAGGAAGCCAAGAGCTATCGAGCCGAAAACGGCGGCGGCGGCACTTGAGGACTCAAGGGAACGTAGAAGAAAGGACGCGCCTGAGCCTCATGGAGCGTTGAAAACCAAGTTTGGACGAGCGGCAAAATTTAAAAAAGAAGGAGAACGTGGGCGAATTCCGGGGGTGAGGGAGGGAAATAACGCGGCTTTTGTTGTTGACGCAACTGCAAATATTGCAGGAATGCTTGACGATGACGGGCAAACTGTTAGCAACGACAACAAGCGACGACGGCGAAGAAGTAAATGTGTTTTGGCGTTAGTTGACAATAAGGAGCCTTCGAACACTTTGAGATTTTCAAGAAATACTTTTTTGCGGTGGATTACTTTTGGAAAACTTGGGAAAAGTGGTGAAAAACGGCAAACGGGTGGTGATATTGAGGCCATGGCTGAAGTGTCAAAAAGTGACAAGAGTTCCAAATGGTTCAGGAAATCGAGGAAAAGACTGTTGAAGAACGAAGCTGGGGCGGAACAAGTTGCGACGTGGCCGTTGGAATCGGGAATGGGCTGTACCGTTGTCAAGGAACGGGTCGATAATAATATTAACGTCGGGAATTTGCAAGTGACAGAGCCTAATTGTTCTCCAGCTCAGCAGTTTCCGATGGGAATCGGTTATAAAGTTTACTCGAGTAAACGAAAAGAAGGTACGATTTTCCTTGGTGATTTGTTTGTGTTTGTCAGCGTGACAGTAATGGAATCGCATGCGTTTGGTTCGTAAATACATAGTTCGTGCAGAAGAAGGAAAGCTCATTTCTGATTCTATTGTATGTGTGTTTACTAATGGATGCGGTATGCTGATTTTAGGTCGAAAGTTGATGGGATTTCCGGTCTACCCTGAAGTCAGAGTGACCTTGGAAGACCATGCGAGGATGGAACGAGAACGTGAGCGAGGTGAAGAAGAAGAACTAGAAAGACTGGCTATTCAGGGACTGATTTTTGATGGAGATTGGAGGAATTCTGTTGAGGAAGCAAGGCCAGATGCAAACGACAGTTTACGATCTAAAAACATGTCTGCTGATAATAATCATTCCTACTACGACTACAACTACCCGCCGCCGTCTTCAACTCAAGAAACGGAAGAAAAGCCATTAAGAAAGGAGAGCCACCACGTGCATGGAGGGAACACATGGATCGATTCGGTGTTTTCCGGTAGCGTGGGTGGATTGGATCCAGTTGATTCTCAACAAGAACAAGGGGCTGGAGGATCCGAGTGTCAAGTTACAGACACAAGCTACAAAGTCAAAGATGGGATTGAGAAAAGAAATGCTTCTACCAGCCCCATCCAGCATTTGTCCTCCTTGTGTACTCTGAATATTCCAATTGTATCACCAACGAGATTCATTTCTTCAGCTGGACGAGATTCACCGGATGTGAGGACGGATGTTGCTGCTGCTCAAATCCCTCCGCGTCCTATACCCAAACCACGTGGTGTTTTCAACAGACCTCTGAGCCATCAAAACCAAGATCTCCTGCTCCTGCCTTTCGACGAAGCTGAAGAAGACAGAGTAGACAGAGCAGAGACGTTGATCAAGGCAGAAAGTGATGAACTGTCTGTAAACGTTGAGAAGATCCTGGATGAAATTGCAGACATGGAGTTGGAATGCTGGAAGAATGACATGGAACGCCAAAGGAATGCCTTGAATCCAATTCACGCCAAGACTTCTCCGTCAAGAATCCTCCAAGTTGGCCAATCTACTTTTGGAGAGGAAGGACGTGATTTATTAAAGGTTGAAGGAGGAGGCAGAAGTGCAAGAGGGGAAATTACGGGACGTAATGAAATATCTGGATACCAGCATGAGCAGCAACAAGTTGCCCAAGAGGCGGTGGTTGGGAAACCGCCGTTGCCACCGAATGTCAAATCCGCTGCAGGTTTGTAAAGCAAGAAATGTATATGCCTTTGTTTGTATATGCTTCTGAAAGACGCGGTTATTTACAAAACATTGTATTTCTTTGTAGGTGAGTGATCCGGAAGTTAGCTTATGGTACACGTTGTTTTTCACTGGATTCAAGACAGAAAATGCCCGATTTCGTTCAGGAAGCTTATGAAGAGGCACATAGGAGTTTCTTGTAGCAGCCACCTTTTTACTGTCTTTTTATGTTCATGAAGTCGACTTTTTGTGGGAGTCCGGAGCTATTTGCAGTAGCAACTTTGCGATTTGTCGTTGTTACGCCATGCTAGAATTGCTGGTTGCGGGCCAAATACAGATTAGGGACGATTAACCGTAGGTGGGAGACAGAATGTAAAAAGGAAACAAATTTTAGCTCGTGCCATTCGTCTTTCCACATGACTTGACTGCAGTATTCAGTAGTTTCTACTTTGGAAATATTTTACGGTCCATAGTTGTTAAAACGTCACGAGGGCTGAAGAGCGTTAGATCAGGTTCTTATGGATCATATGATTCCAGTCGACTGTGTCTTACCTAGGGTTAGATGCTGTTACTGGTTCTGAAGTTGTGATGAGCTTGCTTCAAGAGCAACTTGGTTAGTATGAGAGGTCAGGTGTTAAATGTTCGGTATACTCAACTGCTGCTCACGCTATGACCCAACTGTTGTTCCAGTGGCGCTTGACGCTTTGACATGCTCCATGTAAGTTGTAGATGGAATGCAGCTGTAGGCTGCAGCTTAACATTATAGGAATCTTTTTAATATTGAATGATACGTGGCTCTCCCATGGGTCGAGGTCGTCGTGTGACGGCACTTTGAACGTAACGAGGATACGAGCAGGAAGCTGTTTGGATGGTACATCGCTTTGGTCGTCAGTCAGTGGGACAGGTGCGCTGGCATACATAATCGTGTATGTTTACCAACTTTAAGTTGGCATTCCTGTCATCATTCCAACTGGAGAATGTTGCTGAAAAGAGCATGTCGAGCGTGAGAATTGGCGCTTGTTTTTAGCACATTCATCGGCTTGTACTACCACTACCATCATGTGGGAACTATGGAGTTGCATTCTCATTTCAAAACCTGCTAGCTTAAGTCGACCTTGTCTTGTATATTTTTACATTGATTAGAGAGAGAGAGATACAGGAGGACAGGAGAAAACAAAAAAGTTAGGTGGTGTAACTTGATATCAGGGAGCTATAATGTTACTTCTATTATACAATCCACAGAATGTTTTGGCCAAAAGTTCAAGTTTCATAAGGTGGTTTAGGTTCCTGATTGCCCAGTTCTCTGAGACTTGTTCGCTTTTGAAGTGAACACTCTGTTGACTAGCTGCTAGATTCCTGCAGCTCACTGTCTGAGAAGCAGTTGTGATAAAGCTGGAGCAGTAACTGTAATTGCGGCTATTAGAACCTCTGCAGTTGGACGCTTGAGCTGAGCTTTTAGTGCGTAAATCTGAAGACTAGGGCTCTCTTGTAGGGCCATTTGGTTTGATGGAGATCACAATGAGTGGTCATTGTAAGCAAAGACTTGGGGCAGTCCACTGTGAGCGTTGTTGTAAAGGATAAAAAAAATTAGCTAAATTTCACATTATATAATTCTTTTTCTTGTGTGTTGCAGGTATTCGGCGTGACTTTCTGTCTGGCGGTTTGGAAAGTGGAGAAAATTCTTGCGGAGCGATGAAAAGCGGAAGTGGTGGCAGCCTGGGAAGCACGAAAAGACTGCAGAAGCCAGGGGGACATGTGGAAGAGAAACTGTTGAAATTCCGACAAGAGTTGCACCGGTCGCGTGAGGAGCTGGCGAAATCTCATCCGAATTTGGATGAAATGGAAAGGACTGTGCGCAGTTCCGTGGTGGGCGCGGATCGATCCAAAGGGGGAAGTTTACGTGGTGGCAGTAGTAGAGGGTCTGCTTCTGTGAGCACATCAATATCTCCTGCTCTGCTCCCCGATACGGGAACAACGGCATGTTCTTTTTCCTACTCCACGACGACCAACAACTACCTGCCGCAGGACCGCCAGCAGCAAAAACACTCGGAGAAAAGTCGGGGAGAAAGGACGTCGTCGTCGAATAATGTGGAGCCTCGCGGAAACGGCGTTTATTCCAGGAGGAGCGCCAGTAGTGGTAGCAGCACAAGGAGTAGCAGCAGCAGCAGCAGCAGGCCCAAACAACAACAAGACTTCGTGCCATCTTCGACTCCTCCGCCTACCCAACCCGACCCAGTGACCCTTGAAGACCGAATTTCAAAAGAGTGGGCAACTTTGCTACAAAGAGGAAACGGGAATGGTGGTGGTGATACACAAGAATTGCGAAATGTGTCGGCCTTGCTGAACTCGACAAATAACAGTCAGTATGGGAAAACCAGCAAATCAATCACTACCAATCAGCATTACTACAGGAGTAACCGGAGAGTCATCGAAACCGACTTGGATCAAGGTATGAGATTGTGGGATCAAAGTCCCATGAGCTTCAGGCTTTTGAAAATTTAAACAGTTGAACGTGGCACAGGTGGTAAGGTACACAAAGCACACTCAAGTGACAATTGTGATGTATTTTTGTTGTTTAAATCGCTCGAGGAAACACCTGTGCTGTTTGCATGCGTTCACTTGTAGTGATTAAAAGAGAGAAGTCGGGGAGATGTTACATGTTTTTGCTGGAGATGAGAAATGAGTGAGAGATGTAATGACAACTCTGTTAAATATTTGCAGATACCTTTTGGACCGGGACGCAAGACGACGTCGTCTATAAGCCAAAGTATGAGCGCGTCTATCAACTTCCAGGCTACGGCGGAAGTTACAACAACAATAATGGCAACCCCCGATCGCCACTTCGAGACTTGAACAACAAGAAAATCAACGACGAAAACGCCTTGTGTGGTACAAGTTTGAATCACAAGACTAAAAGTTTGGGGAATCTGGGACAAGATTCTCAAGTGTTTGGTTCTGCCAGTGGTGGTGAAAATCCGAATCCAGCCAAGTTAAAAGCGGCAAGGCTCATGACAAGCTCAAGTTACAATATGGCCGAATCCTTGCTCTCTGTTGGTGCCAACAATGGGGATGAGCGAGCGCGCTCAATGGAGTTTCTACTCGATGATTCCGGCAAAAACGCCCATCTCCTCGTAAGTGGTCCTGCAAAAGTTTGGGTCTTTAATTCATATTTTATGGAGATATAGCCCTAGGATATTTGCTGGTCACCAAGAAAAAGTTGAGCGGGATCCACACGCTGAGGGGACACTGTTTACTGATCTTCCCAAGTTTCTTCGGTTTTGAAAGAGAAGGGTCGGTGTTGTATATTATATGGAGACCGGGTGAGAACCGATCTGAGGATTTGAAAGGAGATTTGTATGTGTATTGTAAACAGTCAAGTCGGGATTTATGTCGCCCGCGTGTAAAGATTCGAGCTTTGGATCTTCCCCCCGATGAGGTATGTCGTTTTGGGAATGTGGCTTGCGGCTATAGATTCTTCTCAAAGTTTATACATTTATACAGCCGAGTACACATGTATAAGGGAAACTGGAGCAGAACCAAGGATGCTTCTTATGAATACACACCACCGACATCCAAAGTAGCATCTTTACCAAAACTTATTTTGTATTCCAAATGGCCTCTTGTTTCGTAAGCAATGTTCGAGACTCCAGCATAATGTCAAAGTGCTAACGTAGAAAATGCCATTCTTCACGTCCTGAGGCAGCGGAAGGAAGAAAAGTTTAAACGGCGTATTTACCATATTCCACACATTCTCTCATGACTGTATCCAGTTTTATGAGGCTCTTTATGAGCAAGTTTCAAGGAAATTTTTAAAGAGGTAGGTGCACAATGAAGAGATTCAAAGGGTTGAGCTAATTGCCTGTATGTATAGACGCTGCATCAGCTTTGAGGAGCTTGAGCAAAAATGATGGGAAAATCCATAAAGACGTACTAATTTCCTCCAAAGTATTTACAGCCGAAGCCAAATGTTTCCTGCCCAAATCTGCAAAAACTAGTGTTAAATGTATAATACTGACTGAATATAGCAAAGGTGTGAACCGGATGGCTACGTGAAGACTTGCGTTTCCGGTGCGTGTGTTGAATGGTTTTATCTTACAATTCTTCCAAGTCCTTCGGAGGAGCAAGACGAAGAGGAACCGGAAACGGGAAAAAGTATATAAAACAATACCACTTTTGGGAATTGTTGGGAAGGAAAAGAAGAGTTTAATTTGTGGAACAAAAAAGAAAGTTGCCGATTACGCACGCAATTCCAGAGTATATTCAGCCTAGTCAGTTGGGAATACAGGCTCTTGTAATATAAACGTAGAGGCAAAAAAGTTAATGGAAATATTGTACTTTGGGTTTCGCTGATATCGATCAGGACTCCGTGGGTAATAATGGCTCTACTGTAATGATGATGACGGTCCGATACGGCTTTCAGTCCTCCAGTTGGTACTCACGAGGAATATGGAAAGCTTATAAAGAGCTCAGACAGTTTCAAAAGTTTCAAGTATTACACGTCCAACTTCCAACTGCTGCTAGTTGCTAGAAGGGAGAAAACAATAGTTGTGCCTATGGATCGATGGATTCCGGCTTGTAAACTTTTTAAAGGTGCAGATTGGCATGTACCAGGTTGTTGAAGAAAGAAACTATTGAATGACGCTAGTTTCGAAGACTTTCAAAAGTAAGGACAACTTGGGCACTTGAAAGCAGGCGGAAGATATGTATATATATTAACGTTCTTCCAAGTCATTACAGCACTGACTGATAATAATGCTCAAGTTGGAATTGAAGGAGTGACAGAATCTGTTTGACTTGCGGTTTGACGAGCATGGCTAAAATCTAAATGTGCGGTTTTTATTTAGCTAATGTAAGTCTGGAGGTGTGGTGACGTGACTGAATGAATTTGAGTTGAGAAGTTGGTTTTTCACACCAGGAATTGCTATGCAGCAAGAAGTGTTGCGGTTAATCAGCATCTGGTTCTTCTTACAGAAATATATACATGTCGTAGGGGCTGCTCAGAACCGATTTTAAGTATTTATATGTGAATCAGTAAGTAACGCAAGTGAGGAAGAGAGTAAATTGCCAGGTAATTTTGCGGTCACAAGTCACGAGAGGATTCCATACATCCAGGTGTATTTCACCTTATCATTGATGTGGATACAGCTTTAATGAAATTCTCCAACTGTTTCCCATGAATGGTTCAAGGTGTTGATTGCTCTTGTTGCTCATTTCCCTGCTGAGGGTAAAACTTGAAGGAATTTTAAACGGTATGCCGAACTTGTACTTGGCTCTTGTATGTACCTAATTAAGATGCTCGGAGTATATTTGACTCCATAAGTTTGACTGATTGATAGATTAGACAGGTAGGTAAAAATATAGGATGAGCTTGGCATAAGACGTTGAAATTCTCGGAAACTTATCACCTTCTCAGTCAGTCAGCCTATGGTGTGGCTGGCACACATGTAGCTCAACTTTGAAGTGTGACGAAGTGACGATTTCAAGGTCCTGCCTGATGCACCCGACTAGAGTAGCTCAGCTCGTTCTTGATTCTTGGTAGCACCAGTAGGAGCGGATCTACGTGGCTTTACAAGTATATAAATTCGTTGCAATTAGTGAGTTTTATCCAGGTGGTAGGAAAGGAGCTTTAACTTGAATTTTCCGTGACAACCAGCAGTGTATCATCGTCACTGGCTCCAAGTCTTGGACGAAGAAAGTTTTATTGGTTGAGTAAAAGTTGGGTGGTGGTATCTTTGTTCCCTTGTATATATACTGTATACTACTTACTTGGCTCAAGATAATGAATTAGCGCCCACCCGGTGGTGTTAACGAGGAGACTTAAGAGATCCCCACTTTATCCATCCAACATCTTAATGTGGGACCACTAAAAAACTTTTCTACTCTCGCGCTCTTTGGGACTTTGTCCAATTCCAAGTGGTGAGTTTTAGAAGTGGAGGCGTCGCGTGCCATAATAAGGTGATGAAAATTAGATGGGGTGCATTTCCTCTAGACTTATAGTGTCTCTGTTTAGTGACATAGTTATAGTGGAATGAGTCGTCAAATTTTTACCCTTGGCCAGTAGTTAAGGCTGACATCAGTCCAGAAGAATAGGTGAAAGCATAATAGACGGTGGACAGGTCGGAATCGAGCGGGTCGTTGGTGACAATGGTGTTTATTATTACAGCTAGTGGTTTGGCGAACAACAAGAAGATTTTGGTGAGTACATTGTACATATTGGAAACTGGTTTTTGTAGCGGGTCAAAATCAAAATCCTCCAAGGGATTAGTGTGTAAACAGTTGGATGAAGCTGGTTGGAGGTAAGGAGTCGGGGATTTTTGAAAGTTGTGGATGGAGCTCTAGTTTCTATAATAGTTTCTCTAATATTTTCTGTCACCGGATGAAACTGTGATTCTAGAGGAAGATGGGCGGGCGTTGAAAATTGGATTAAGTAGAAAAGCGGAGGGGCTCGGACGGAGGAACTCGTACAACTTTTTTTAAAAGAATCAGGTGGCATACATATATAATAGTAGCAGGGCTTAAGTGAAAGCAAGTTGAATTACTGGATTTCGTAATTGGAGTATACTCGTATACTTTTGTGGCCACTTTGGGATTGATATCGGTTTCAGAGCATATATATAATATAACAAAGTTGAACATGGATCGCTGGAGAAACGAAGGAAAGTGAGTTTCCGGTTGGGAATAATGGCTAAATAGGATTTGGTGGTTGAATGAAGAAAGGAGGAATGGAGCAGGAGCAGAAGCTCTGTTATATATATGCATTGGTAGATGGTGGACTGACTGACTTGAACCGCCGAATTGACAAAGTGCTTCGTTTCGATCCAGAGTGGCAGGAAGGTAATTCCGTTGCTCCAGTAGTTTCTCCTCGAGATGATAAAAAGGTTGCTTGCGATTTCATGCGCTTTTGCCGGCTAATGGTTCCAATGGAAAAGTGGTCTTTGGGTCTGTCGGTCGTCTAATAAATTACGGATTTTTCCTCCTCTCTCAGTAGCTTTGCTGCTGTTAAAAGGAGAGCCAGAGGTGAAAAATTGCATTGGTGGGACGATAAACGAGGAAACGTATTAAAGGGAGAATATTGCAGGGTAAGCATGCTCAGTCGTATTAGGCTTTTGAGAACGGCTGAAAAAAGGACAAAATCAGCTGGGTTTTGTTACAAGATCTCCATAGAAAAATCGCACGAGATAATGTCCGTGTATAGCGATGTAGAATTGGATTCAGCAATGATTAACATGCAAGTGGGTCAAAGGTGAGGCGTGTGTTTTGCGAAGGATCAGTGTCTCTGATAGCCGATTGCGTAGCTTCAAAATGTGTGTGTCTCCTAAAACAAAGGTTACTTCAGTTGAAACGGAAGTGCAAGTAGGAAACATCGAGTTCATAACTTCAGGTAGTGGATAGTTAATTGATTCCGGAGATGAATCGGCGAATTGAGGTTTGTGTCAACTACATGTAATTATACATACTGCATACGCGTCTTTGGTTGGTTTTTATTATTATTGGACTTGGAGAGTGGACGGAAATGTGGTTTAATGGTTGCTTGATTCTTGATGTATAAAATTAATTGTCCGCACGTCTCCATGCTTGCAAATGTTGTCATTTAGAAGCAAGGCTTAATTACATGTTCCTTCCTATTGACACACTCATGATGACAAGGCATAGTATACTTCAAGGGCGAATTTACTGCAGTAGAAGGAGAAGTGAATTTGAAGTAAAACGTTTATCCGATATATATATGTATGTAGAAACTTGTGTGAGGGCGCATCCACAAGGGTTAATGGGATGAGTTCGCTTTGATGATATAACAGATGCATATTCTGAGCACGTAGCGAGAATAGTGGCAGAGGGCGTATATGTAGTTTTGGGCTGGAAATTCGTACTGGCGGTGGTTTCTGTGTATATATCCGCAAAACAGACCGCAGAGAAGTTTTTGGGCCTTGGCTTTTAGAAAATTTGCTGGGTTGAGCGCATTCTGAAACTGCTGGTTGTATATAGATAGATGAGCGAGCGTTTAGAAAAGATACTGAAAGTAAATGGTAAAAAAGTAAATTGAAGTGAAAGTGGGAGTAGTACCGCTGTTTTTCTTTCGATCGATCGAGTCGATTACTTCGGGCTGCTGGGCAGAGGATCAGCTGAATGGGAAAAGTTAGTTTAAACTATATCCAGTTGGCTCTATAACTGGTCTAAAGCACGTGTTCGTGGATGCAGTCCGTACATATTAGGTCAAATTGAGATGACCTGTGAAGCCAAGTTATGCCATTTCAAATGGTACGGAACGAATTAAAATGAATTAGCTGTGACCTGGCATATATTCCATCTGCAAACTACAAAGATAAATTGAATTACACGTGTGCATAGATTTCGAAGTGGCTGTATCCACGTCCACATTGATATTGATGAGCCCTTATAGTAATATGAAGGACAGTGAGAGGGTTTCATGTTCCTCATAATATTTAGATGCTAAAAGGTCAAAACCGCCCTTCCTCTAGCCTTGAGATACTCATTGGATGACGACAAAAGTCTGAGCGTATTATTATATGATTATCATGAAGATCATAAAGCTCACTGGATGGAATTGCTGCGATTAGCGAGCAGGACGAACGAAATATTCTACTTGACATTGAGATAGATAAGGGCGGAAACATGTAGTAGTTTTTTGCAAAAGTATTGTGGAAATAGCTGAACTTAGTACTCAAAGTTAACAATACTGACAATGTTGAGATTGAGAAGCATAGAACTAGCAGGGTTTTGGTCCTTGTTACATAATTGTAAAGTTGAGTCTTCCGAAATACAGCCGCCTTGGAATCAACATTGTGGGAACTGTGACAATGAACTTGGAGTGTGTTTGCTCAAGAGATTTTGAAGATTTCAAGGATATTATTGGACGCAGAATCATAGATAAAAACTGCTGGGCTTGAGATATTGTTATATACATAAATAGATGTTAGATTAGCACCACCACCAAGTCAAGTGTTTCAGCAGTGTATGTATTTACTGTTTTCTGGCTTCCAGATGGAATATCAGTCCATATATAATTAGTTGATGGCCATTTCTGGACGGAAGTCGTTGATCGTCTACTCATAGTTTACTTGCTTGCGAGGCTTGATTAATCCTTGCTGTTGTTTAGTTACTCGGAGAGTTTGCACAAAAAAAGTGATTTAATAATGGCAATATTTACCTTTGACTTCCAGCCTCCTGAAAACAAGTTAATGTTGGACAACCGGCAATTGTCAGAGCATGAACTGCGGGTCCAGCGATCCCTGACCAAGCTCAACGTGCCCGACTGGTACAAGAGTTATGGAAGATCGGGGACTGCGAGCGGAGGGGCCACTCCGACTTCAGCGCCGGCGGGAACCACTGGTACAACGCTCGGGTCAAGGAATAAGCTGTATGGGAGTGGAACTGGGCTCGCCGGAGGCTGGTCTGGCCTATCCTCCTCCAAAACTAATTCACTAACAAGTCTTCAATCTGCTGGTCGCTATTCGGGTAACTAACTCTCTTTTTCTCTCTCGACTTTCTTTTATTTCTACGGTTTTGAGATCTGTACTAGGAGTAGGAGTTTACGGCGATGAATATTAAGTAGGGAAAGTTTTTGTTCGCTGTGTGTTTCAAGAGAAAAGTGCTTGCTAATGGAAGATGTGATGGGGAAAAGTGCTTTGAAGGAAAGGGAGCTGGGTGGGGGTGGGAGTTTACAAAAGAATATAAAGCAAGTCATAACTGGAGGTTTATTATGAGAATTGCACAGAGTGCAGTAGCTATATGTATATGGATTGTGTAATCGAAAAGAGTCATTCCAGTCCAAACATGTGCTTACGTAAGTAAACATATTTGAGGATGGCGCAATTGTCAGTTAATGTTAGTTGAGTCTCTCAAACAATGATAAGTATGTTGTTGTTGTTGCAAAAGGATTGAAAAAGATGTGTGTTTGCAATTGAGTTTCCTGTCTGCGTATATATATTGACAGTTGAAAGGCATGATGCATGGATATAGAAACTTGGTCCGCATTACTGTGTAAAAGACTAATATTTTTGAAATGGAACCCGCAGGTCGAAGCAGTTCAGCGTTGGGTAGCAGTAGTCGAAACCGGGCAACTACAGCAACACCTTCGGGTGGCGGAAGGTCTTCCAGAGAATCCTTAATGAGTCCTAGTTCAACGGCAAGTGTGAGTCCGTCGCCTTATTACGAACGAAGTTCTTTTACGTAAGTTTTAAAATTGGAATTTTCGTCATCATTATTTATGAATATACGTTTACTAACGTGAATTTTGGTATTGTTGCAGTTACGGAATGCCATACGCACTGACAAGGTTTGCGGGCGCTCGAATGAGTTGTGGTGCTAGTCCTGCGTCGCTGTCGCCGTCGCCATCCCCAGTGGGCGGTGTAGCAGGCTCATCAACTTCGACACCTGTTACTTCGGCTCCTCTCAGTCGTCACCACAGTTACTCCAAGGCTCCGTATCTGGGTTGGAGGTCACAGGAGCGTTTGGCTGGGAAAAACTTGTATCGTACTCCAGCAGAGAGACTGGCAGCGGATTTATTGGTGCAGAAACAAAGAGCGTCTCCCTTGGGAGGAGGCTCTTCTGGTGGTGGTGGTGGATCAGGAACCACGTCCTCGAGTACCGAAGTTAATACGTTGGAAAAGAAAATGGAACTGACAGAAACAGAAGGCTCCTCCACAAAGACAGGAACTGTGTCCGCGTCCTCGGATCTAAGCCTGAATAATAGTGAAGAATCTAGCAGTAAATTGCATCGGTACGGCACTATATTTCGTATCTGGCAACAGTCCCAGAAAAGGTGTGCGTTTTTTATTTATAACCGTGTGATTTCTTTCCAGGGTACGAAGTTCCATAAAAGAAGTGTCAAACGCCATCGTGGACTATGTAAACGAAACGAAAGATGTAAACGGAAGTGTTTCGCCGAGACGAGGGTACATATGGCTGGAAACAGCTTTCGTGGGAACAAAGCCTATTGATTCCCCTGGGACTCCAGATACGCCCTCTATCATGATGAACAATAATAGTAGGAGCGAAGCTGTGGCGACGACAACCACCGCTAGCAACAACAAGCCGGAAGTGTTTCGATTTGATGAACAAGTCAGTAGTAGTCGATCGGCGACATCGGGGACGGGAGGACCCAGCCAATTTGCACTGGCAGCTCATCGAATGCGTAGCGAAGAAGATTCGTACGCTAGTGCTGCCAACAATGGAGTTGCAACTTATGGAGCTCGGAACGGTAAGTTGCTGCTGAATGTTTTGTGACAGTCCTCATGATGAAGTGCTTACCTTATTATTGTTATGATACATAGTGTTGAAATGAAGTAGTGACATTGACTGATAGATATTGGTAATTTCTCTAGATCTTACAGTAGGAGCAGGCCAAGAGGTTTATATTTAGATGGTGATCGCGGTGACCTCTTGGAGTAGTCCTTTCCCTCTTTGTTTTGGTCAAAAGTCAAGATGGTGAAGCCTTATGATTTTGTTTTATCACAGGCTACCACTCCTGCCGCCACAATATTCTTCAACTTTAATCAACTTTTGTTCTTCTTACTACTGTCCTATTAATTTGGTTCTTTTCCAGGAGTTACTAATTTTATGTTCATTGTTATACTATTATGATTTTCCTTGATTTGTTTCAGAAATACCTATAATACCTTAAGACAAGTCCAGCGCGGATGTGGAGAAAGCCATTCCTTTACCTTGCTCATGTCAAATGAAAATTCCTGCGCTTTGAATCAATAGTCTTTGATTGAATGTGTATATGTTGTTGTGTCGTGGTGGTGTCGCTCACAGCTCCAGTTCCCTCTGTCAACGGGGTTTCGTTGGGTGGTATTCGTTCCATGCTTTTGTTTGTACTGTAAATGTGCCGTGGTCCTCCAATAAGAATTTTAGAAATCGTGACAAGGAACAATAGTAGTAGTAGGGGAATATCAATAGTTGTTGAATTGTGCAGTTTTGTTATTGTTTACAGTCCTTTATTATTATTTGTACACAGTCAAGAATTAATCGATGAATACAAATTTTGACAAGAAACCATATTAGTGAAATCGTGCTGGGAGAGGAGAAAGTTGAGGCGTATATATAAGTTGTAGCTTTTAGTCCATACGTTTTATTATTATTTCAAGGTTGTTATTAGGCTGTCAGACAGAGAGAAAGCCGTATTTTTAGTTGGTTACAGTTAGTTAAGGTTTTCGTTTAATACATATTTGTTTGTGTTCGTCATGCTATAATATAGAAATGTTTTTAGTCTTTCCTCCTGTTTCCTTTGTATATCTCCTCCCTGATCCTTTACAATTTACAAAACCGCTACCACCACCACCGCTGCTGCTGAATGAAATCAATTTATATAGACATTTTGCTGCATGAGCAATAAAGATTCTTTATATATTAAAAAGCTTGTATTGTGTAATGATATCATGTTGAGAGCTTTATATATAGCACTGCATGAAATGGATTATATTTTTTTGAAAAGAATGGATGAGAATCAAAGAGCGGAGACGAAGAATATTTTTGTCCGTATTCGTCCCAGCTATAGAAGACACTAGATTTATACACTAGAATTACGGAGTATATTTCTACTACTATTTACTGTGATGATGCTTGTTTCACAGCTTTGATAAATAGTATCGAGTTGAATATTATTCGCCAATACGCCCTTGAGCTTCTTGAGTCCGCCTTTGCTGATCTTCGTAGGTGCGGCTACCTGCGTAG
>JAQGBJ010000491.1:0-39675 GCA_034698345.1 Sphaeridia pumilis | reverse complement strand
CTTCAACCACCAGCGGCCCAATCACCACTGGAGCGCCTGGAACAACAACCGTTGGACCGACTTCAACCACCAGCGGCCCAATCACCACTGGAGCGCCTGGAACAACAACCGTTGGACCGACTTCAACCACCAGCGGCACCATTACCACTCAATCAACAGTAACGTCATCGACCCCAAAAAGTAGGTTTTTTATGTTTTGAAGTTTTTCGCGTATTTTATCAATATCGGTACGTTGTTTGCTTCGATACAGTTTCCAAGTACCCATAGTCTCGTTCAGGCACATGCGTTGATGTTCGATGTAATGAATTTTGTTACTTGTTTCTCACAGGTACAATTGGATCAACGACAACGTACGAACCATACTCATCATACCCCGAATATCCACCGTATCCTGAACACCCCGCTTATTACGATGGATATGCAATGTACCCAGTTTGGATCGGCGGTCAATACGTAGGAAATTACAAGGTTTATTCGGACGAGTACTACCCACCTCGAACTTCGTCAACCACACCACCAACGACCAGTTCAACTACCACACCAACAACGACTACTTCAACTACCACACCAACAACGACCACGTCTACGTCGACAACCACAACGCCAACTACTACAACGTCGACTTCGACTACCACCCCACCAACCACCACTTCAACTACCACCCCAACAACAACCACTTCAACTACCACCCCAACAACGACCACTTCAACTACCACACCAACAACGACCACTTCAACTACCTCACCAACAACCACCACTTCAACTACCACACCATCAACGACCACGTCTACGTCGACAACCACCACGCCAACTACTACAACGTCGACTTCAACTACCACACCAACAACATCCACTTCAACTACCACCCCAACAACTACCACACCAACAACGACCACTTCAACTACCACACCAACAACCACCACTTCAACTACCACCCCAACAACCACCACTTCAACTACCACCCCAACAACAACCACTTCAACTACCACACCAACAACCACCACTTCAACTACCACCCCAACAACAACCACTTCAACTACCACCCCAACAACAACCACTTCAACTACCACACCAACAACCACCACTTCTACGTCGACAACCACCACGCCAACTACTACAACATCTACAACCACTACGACTCCATCAACCACAACTTCATCGACAAGCTCATCAAGTACCAGTACTTCCACTTCAACCACGACGTCCACTCCTTACTACTATCCCACCAGAGCACCAATTTACTACTACCCCTACTAGCTCCCACTTCTTCAGCCACATTCTTTTGATTTTCGTTAGCGAAACAATCGTTTGTAAATATCAAAGATAACTGTTATCCTGCAAAACCATGCTAACTTTGTTCTTTCGAGTAACAATGATTTATTAAATTTTATGCACAACAACACATTTGTTCCTTCAAATTACTCATCCCATGATGAAACAATGCAGTGCACAAACTTGATTTTCTATCCTGAAGTCCAAAAATCTTTATGAACTACGAAACCAACTTGCCAAGTGCCAAGCAAATTCAGATACTTTCATCAAAATATTGACTGCATGACTTTCAGTCTTTTAGGAATTATGTTTGGTACTCATCCAAGGAACTTCCCATATCTTCTCTTTGTGGACAGATGGAGCTGCCTTCAAATCAGCGGATTTACTCCAACACTTCCTCTTCCTAGCAGTATATAAAATGAAATATCGTTGATCGTAAATATCCAAATGGCACAAGAATCTCCAGTCTTTTTTGTTTCAGGTCTTCCAGCGTACCAGCTTGCTGTACGTATGTACAGTTGGAAGTACTTCATCGCATGGATCCATAATCTCTCCAGTTAGTGACGCATGAACACGGATATTAATTTGAAACGCATTTCATCATGTACTTTTACTTCAGATTAGCTAACTGCCGCTTCCTCTATTTCACAACTTGAATAATTTCCAATGCCTTTTATTCCGTCAAATTAATAATTTCCTTTATTCGCAAAACAGTAATCAATCAAATTGAACTCGAATTTCCCAATATAATCCATTAAATCTGTTTAAATACCTAAAAGCTTACAACAAGAACAACGAATACGACACTACAGACATTACAATTTTCACTTTACGTAATTCCTCTACGAATTATAATTTTCAGGTTTTTTTCTTTTCAAAGGCAACAATATACACTAGAACATGGAAGCAAATTACCAGAATTTCAGTTTCTACATTTTCATCTACACAGCCCATAACAATCTATCACAACTCTTCTTCTTTTCCCTACTTTCTCCGCTAAACTTTCGTTTACTTTTTCTTTCTGTAACCTACCCTACGAAGAATCCCGTTAAACCACAACATTAAATTACAGAGCTTCGCAGAAGCTTTTGATGTTAATATAATAGGTCAGAGGCCACCACCACCAACCGCGCCTCACTTTGATGACATAAATGTAATGGTATTCCCTTGTTCTTCGCCGCCAAAACCTCTAGCCGAAACAGGAGACTGCATTAAACGCACACTGTTTGTAATGACTTCGTTTCGGTGCAGGTTCGTCCTGGTGGAGCCTGCTCAGCGTCAGCAGCTGGCGAATAAACAGTGGCGTCAAATAGACTTCAGCGTTCCCATTGTTCCCCGTCGCGTAAGGCTGTTGGAGACACAAGAGTTGCATTATAGCCCCGCGCGCTCTTTCAAACGTACTTACTTCTGATCAGCACTTCAGAGACAGCCAACAGCCAATATTATACACGTACCTCGACGTTCTCGCCGTACGCCACTGCAGGAACTCCTCCAGCCGGGTCATCGAGAATGGGCGTCGTTCCAGCCTCCGTCAGCACGACAAAAAGACAGCACGTCGCCAAGGCAAGGGTCCAGCACCATCGGTTGCTCTTGAAGCCTTCCATTGCAAGTCTCGTTTCCAAAGTTGAAGCCAAACTTGAAGTTTCCTTGTTCAGGTAGCACCGGGAGTCGCTGCTGCCGTCAGAACAGGAAATGGCAACTTGCCGCACTTTGACGTCCTTTGAAGTACTCGAGGAGGAGCAGGCGGAGGAGCAGCTTCCAAAGAGTCTTCTGCTGGAACACCTTGCGGAATTTATACCGTTTCCGAAGGGGCCGGCTGGCCAAGAGATCCATTAGTATTCAAAGGTGGCTTATGTGGCGTGGGGGTGGGTGGTGGTGGCAACCCCTGATTTTATATAGTAAGAAGCTCCGATGTTTGCCACCCCTCAAGCCAATTTCATTACGACGATGACGACGCCTCCATCATCAACAAACAAAGTGTCGAGCATTACAATCAGCCGAGTGGCGGAAAGATCCATTACAATATATACAGACACATGGACATATAGACACTCATACTTGTTTGTTGTTATGCTTTCACCAAAATGTCTTATCATCTAGCACAGCAAACAAGTATATAAACCAAGGATGTGTTCGCTCTCAAGGAAGTACAAAGTGTTCCAGGAGTTTCCAAGGAACAGTTGGTACACTTTCTCCACTTTCCCATTGTGCTTCACAAGTTAGTAGTAGTATAGAAGCGGAGATTTTTTTCTTATGGCAACTTTCATTATGCTAAAGATCCAATTAGATGACTACTGGGCCTGCAAAAAGCGTGTTTCTCGCCGTGTGTTCTAGTTGGTTGGTGGTGAATGCTGCTGATGAAAGTTGAGAAGAAGACTGAGACAAAATGGACTTTCTTCCAGCAAGTAAATTATAGGGGAAAGCAAAGCGGGAAACGTCAAAGTATCAAGTTTACTGCATATAATGTTTACTCTGGTGGATTCAGCCGAGTTATTAATCTAAAGGCGAGAAGCCTATACAACCAAATATAAATATTGTAGTTGATTTTGTTGTCGAAGAAAAGGGAGAAACGCGCTTCAAGGCACGGAATACAAGCACGTGGACTATTAATCATAAGCTGGGTATTTCATTAGAAAAACTCATAAATGGGGATAGCGATTCTTGAAATTTTTCTTTTAATGACTTTCTATGAAGCTGTGAGAAAAGCACTAGAAAAGTTCAACCTCAAGCCTTCAAGTTGTGCTCGTGTAGTTTACTTGGCCTATGACCTTTGAGGATAATTTAAGTTTGAGGTTCGCCTGACTTTTACCATTAACCTTTCAGACCTTGCCCAATGAAAATATTGTTGCTACCTTCTTCCTTTATGTTAGACACAGTTTCAGTTTCACCTTCAAAAAGCTAACGACTAAAGTTTTGACGGACGGACGTCAGAGTTTGACCATTTCTGGCATATACTATTTAAAAAATTGAACCTTCAGATAACCTTGAGGTTTGCAAATTGAATTTAAACCGACTTTATTTCAACTTCGCTGCCATAAGCCAGCAGAATGTAATGTAATTTTTACAACTTTCACCCCGGCTCAAGCCTGTGGACTGCAAAATGCCGCTTTCCGCTTTTGTCATATATTTTTTGGTAATTCGTAGACGTTTAACGATCCACACTCGTAAAAAGCAAATCGTTTTGTATACAATTCCAGCATCCAGCGACAGAAAAAGTCAGTTATGCGGAAGGATGAACAGAGAAGCAATTTCATTGCCGTCATGATCATCACATTCTCATGACGGATGACAAGAGAGTAATAATAATATATATGTCACTTGCGCTTATATTTCACTGTTCTGACTGTCATCGCGTTTGGTAACCTTGAGCGCCTTTTGCCATTTCCTTCCGCCATAGGCTTACATAACCGCATTGTTATACGACGACATGACCGCCAGCCAATAACCACCACCATAGTTGCTGACTTCATCATCATCATCATCATCATCTTGATCATATATACCAAGAAGAACTACCGCAGCAGAACCACTTCATTACCACGGGATCTTGTTCTTGCTTTCGTATATGGGCTTTCACCACGGATGTGGATGTTATTAAAAGCTTTTGATGATGCCCGCCGCCGCCAACCCGCCTCATCTTTGCTTTACTGCCCTTTGGCCCCTGGAAGCCTTCTGGGGAAAACCGCTTACTTGTTGCTCCAGGAATTCCTGCTCCTCCTGATCCTGATGAAGCTATAGATGCTCCATTCCACGGTTAATAAGCCATAAGAGTCTTGTATTAAAACCACCGAAATCTGAACCTGTCCCATCAGACAAGATTCACGTTTCAGTCAGTCCAGAGGCCGGAAGAGGATCCTGCCGGTCAAAGGGCATTTTGTCAACGTATATAAATTCTGGACACATTCAAAATGTCCCGTAAGATTTCAGACCTCTTGTTCCTTATACTGCCACTGTTGGCTGTCCTCCTGTTGACTTCAGCGCCACGCTCGAGCAGCGGCTACGTAATGGCGCGGATATTGGCGCCTCCGGACACGACAGTCCTAGAAACGAGTGAATCCGCTGCTCTGGGGTTATCACAACCTGAGGAAATCAACGGGGCTGGTGGAGGAGGAGGAGGCGATGATGAGGAGCCGGAAACTGCAACATTCGTATGTTAATTTTATATGTATCGATAATAGTAGTAGTGCTTAAATTGATTGCTTTCGTTTAAACCAACTTTCTCTGGCTTTCTCCTTGAGGAAATGGAGGAGGAGGATGGGAATATGTAGCAGGTGCAGATGGTGAAAATGGTGAAATAATTCAGAGAAGTAACAATAGTTGGATTGTATCGTTTCGTTAACGGGATTCTACAAGTGTCTCATATATATATATACGTATATTTGTGAGAAACGAGAAAGTATCCAAGCTTGTTATATGGCAGGATATTTAGAATATCGAAGGTCGTAAAAGTGGGGAATTCGCTCTATTGGGCGTATCAAATCCCGTTAATTGAATTCACTTGTTGCGGGGTTTGTGGGCCATGGTTCTGAATCTGAATCAACAGCTGTGGCTGCGGCCAAATGGAACCTTTTGGCGATGCGCCGCTGTTTATTTGAAAGTACGCTCGTGTGAAGTTAAAAGTATGTAAAAGCTTTTTGGAATAAGTTGTGACGTCATACAGAGTCAATAAGTTTGTTTGATGAGAGGAGAGAGACATAAGCAGGTTATATGAACGTCATGTCCAATGAATAAGAGTGAAAGGAGAAAGTAAAAGTTAATAAGAGTAACAGAAGAGTAATATATATTATTGCAGAGAATGCAGAATAATATCGGCGAATTTTCTTGTGGGAATTGTTTCAGGTGCTGTCAAAAAAGTCGGCCACGGCACTCAATAAACTTATGATTGCGCTGAGGAGCTTTGACAAAGGATCTGGAGAGCGTGTAAGTTTTAATTCTCGTGGCTTTGTAAAGTATATAGACATTATTGCTTTTAAGGATTTAAATTATTGGAATAATTTGTTGGTATCGAGTATCGGCCTTGAAGCATGTTTAATTGATATTGCGTGGGCGCGCATGGTTGCCACAGATGGCGCTGTGTAGCTGTTTCATTATTTTTTGCTGTTAGTAAATCTTTTAGCTTTGCTTTCTGTGTGTTCAGCAAATTGAGATTGGCTTGTCTATACATAATTGGGCTGGAATTTCAAGGCCAGGGGACTAGGAATGCATAGTTGTTTGCAAAAATATTGTCACTTTGGATTCATGTATAGTTGTATGTATGTCATTTGTAATTATGAGATGGTTATGATCTAGCAAGTAAGATATATATAAATTAATGAGTTCCCAATGTCACTTGTGAAGCTTTTTATGAGAAATTCTTTTGCTATTTTCGGCATTCTCGTGCCCCTCGTGGTAGTCTTGAGGGACGGACTTGAAAGCAAAGAAGTGATTGGTGAAACCCCAGGCGTCCGCAGCATGTCCGGATTTCCATTAGGTTGCTCGTGTATAGCTAACTGAATGCTGAAAGCCAAGGCTGCAACTGATGTGTGTCAAAAAAGTATCGGAATTTCTTATATGCTTTGATGTGTATGTGAGCTTTTGGTTGTGGAAAAATTAGGCTTGACACAAATAGACATTTAATTATATTTTGGTTTGGTTGCGGTGGTCTTTAGGGGCCTGGACTCGATGTCGGGGAAGCCGCTAGACTCAGCCCTGTTATGGACACGGTAAGGTTTTTTGGATTGCAGAGTTTGTGTATTCGTAGTTTTTGTTGTGTTTCGTCTCAATCTTTCAAAACTTTAAGAATTTCCAAGTCTGATTTTAGAACCTCAATGCCGTCTCTTTGTCATTTTACAGTTCAGCCTCCAGCGACGGAACCAAAAGGACAGGAAAACGTACCTGAGGTGTTACTTCAACGCCGTGTCTTGCTTCTAGCAACTGAGCACCAGAATAACAGATGGCGCGCTATGAACATCCGTAGAAGCTACAATAATAGCAGCGCTTGAATAAATGGCTTCTAGAATCACCATATTGTGATAGGATTGCATCTCTACAATGATAAAAAACGCATGTTTGGTAGTAGCAGCATATATTTGTATTATTATAGAACTCGACTACTATCATCGCAAGTTCAATAATAAAATCTGAGCCTTGGACTTCCCTAACGGTGATGACTTGTTTTTTAATTCGGCGGTAATTAATATGAATATTAAAGCAGGCATTTTTTAAAGAAGCTTAAGAAATTATACGTAAACAAGAAAAGTAGTTTAAGCACCAAGACTTCTCAATGCATTAACTCTTCTGTAGCCCACAAAATTATTACCTTTGAACTTTTGGATTTCAACATGCATTTTTATGATGAGGGAAAAAATACTGCGTGCTCCTCAGTGTCCTACGGATTTTTCAGCCCATCTATATTATACAACTGTCACAGTAAAACGCCAGGACTTAGTTGGTTACACACCAAAGTAGTGGACATGTATCTATTTGCTCAGGCTAATGCGATAATAAACCATGTAAACAAGAACCCGGGTTTCCTGAGCAAACAAATTAGCGCTCCCTTTTCTTATCAGCATCTCACCTGTGAAATGGAACTGCTTCGCCCACGCCCATATGTCATAGCCATGTTAACCATCATGTTGTATCGCAGGTATCAATGTATATCTACAAAATGAAATTTTTCCAAAAAGCTACTAAAACCCGGGCTTTTGGCGTCTGACCTGCCACTTGTCTTTTGCTCTCATCAATCAAGACAAGTTGCATGTCACCCCAGCCAATTTTTTAACTTTGAAGTGGGATCCTCCAGCGCTCTAGAATGGAAAACCAAGGGTAAGCTTCCAACTTAAGCTCTGGTCTGGATTTCTCCAGTGTGTTGAAGATTTAATTATTGTTTCCAGTGCTCTGCGAATCCAACCAGGATGCCTAATACCTGCACAGACCGGAGTGCCACTCTCAGATTGGAATTCAAACGGCATCAATGGACAGCAGAGCTTGCAGAACTTGTCGACGTCATCAAGTTTGCCACCGCGGCGAGGTCCCAAGGAGAAAGCCAAACGACACAAAGCAAACGAGCGAGAACGTCATCGAATGCATGGGCTGAATTCTGCTTTGGATAAGCTGAGAGCGTAAGTCCAAAGTCTATAGAATCTAGACTCTCCACGTATAGCAATTTTTTCCTAACTTCTAAGAGGGATATTTGATATTAGAACCGCATACTGTTTTTTCATTACAAAGCTACGAAACAGACAAGCAGAGCCGCAACTAGCTGTTGTTGCTTTTTGCTGATTGCATTAATCTATTATTGATACCGAGACAATCAATTAGGCTGAACTATAGACAGTAAATAATGTTTAATGTTATGCTTGGAGATACAAACTGACAATCCTTCACTTGTAGCATTAAGAAGGAATCTATACGAAACACACTCCAGTTAATCAATGCGCTGACGTCTTTCTGTCACAGCTGTCTACCAATTCAATCCAAGACCCAAAAACTGTCCAAGATAGAAACGCTACGACTCGCCCGGAATTACATGCAACTTCTGGCGGTAGTGAGGGACCAGGATGTAGGAGACTACCAAAATTACAATGATAATGCTGGTCTTACAACAACATTAGAGCCTGGAGTTGTTTTGAGTCTTTTGTCTCATGGAATATCACAGGTACATAACTTCTGTTTTCTTATACAACACTTTTAGTCTGTATAATTTAACTGTCTTTTTGAATCTATAGGCTACAACGAATATCATGAGCGGGTTTATCCTAGGACCTACCAGAACCAATGGTCTTGCCAACAGCAGTACAAAGCCTACTACTAGTCAACTTCAACAGAATAGTCAACAGACTAACCTATTTACTGCAAATTCGATCTTAACGGACCTAGGTTACAATTCTAGTCCACAAACTGACGCTACTATTAGGTATACTAGTAGTACTAACTTTCAGGCCTGAACATGGTTTAGACAGACAGTATTGCCTAATATTATTGCCTTAATTTAAGTTGTATTCCTTGATCTAAACACAAGAGTCTCTGTCAAGCTAATATCAGTTCATTGAAGCTAGCTTTCAGCTGATTACCTCAAGAACGTCATCGAACGAGACTTAAAGTATAAGATCTAGGAATAGACTCACTCAACCTTCTTTCTAATATAGGGTACTGCATAATTAAATAGGCCATATGCTACCAGTATTAATCACTATTATGCCCAGAATATTCACTGTCTCTTCTGGCAGGCTGTGAGTCGATAACTGTTGGATCGTATTGAATCCCCAAAGCTTCCATTATTTTTGAAATCTCGAGATGATCAGCGAGACTTTGTTGTTTGTAGACCAATAGTGCTCCGCTTCCACCTTGAACATAAAATATAGGCTTATTATCAAGTTCATGGATTCATCACACTTAATTCCAAATGCTTCCAGAAAATTGGTTTATTTTACCCTTTTCAACGACCAAAGTTCCTCCAGTCTGAAACCCATTGCCTTCCCAATTGTTTCGAATACCTTCTTTTTTAGCCTGTGAATAAAAACATTTCAATTCAAGTCTCAACTTTCAAAACATGAAGAAAATGATCACATAACACCAACTTACCTTCCTGACCGCAGACCTGGAGAACATGTTGAACATATGCGCCCAAATGTTGCAGACATTAAACTTGCGGAATTCCAGTTTCTTGTACTGCTCTTGCTTCAAGTCCACGTACAACTCGCCTTTGAAGAACCGTCCAGCGATGAAATCATGGACACCAACTTCTTCAAGCCCAATACCGATCAAACGGACATTGTTGGCTTCTAGCAGGGGCAGAATTTTGCTCAACTCTGAAGCCCCCTGCCTGCACAATATTCATCCGAACCTTCGAAAGTAGGTGATGACGCAGCGCTGGGTTGACCAAAGTTGCTTCATTTGTACTTCCTGCGGATAAAATGTGACACTAGTTGTACTACTGGGTCCAACAGCTGATCGCTTGTTGTTTACATTTGAAATCGCTTGAACTAATACACGAGTTGGAGAATCAAAACTCACGTCGCCTTCCGGATACTTCTTAACTACGCAGTCACTGATTTTCAGAATGTCGTCCATCGTGAAGCTTGCTATGTGGAGGTTGCGTCTAGAATGTCCAGAAATATCGACTTTTGAAATGGTTTCCGTACCAGTCCGGTAATTTAATCCCGTTGAAAGCTTTCTGAAAGAAGCACGATGTGGATGACCACAAAGACCCAGTGTTTCTCAGGAATAAATTCGATTGAATATGGATTCAGGCTGGCATAACATACCTGTAATATGAGGGAATCAAGGCTATTAGAGAACAATCATTGTTCATTACATTCAAGTAGACAGGCTTGTGCAACTTTGTTTGATTTGATTATATATTCATTGTTCAAGTTTGAGATTACTCTGCACATACAAGTTTTCAGCTTGTTGATATATTCTTCAAGGACACACAAGCACGAGAGTAATCAAGTAATCAAGTATTACATGACTCAAAAGTTTAGAACAGATAAGATTTCCACATGTCAGAAAACCACTTACGTTCAGGTGATTTTACACAAGTTTTGATGTTTCGTAACAAAACTCTATGTGTATTTATTTTATTTACTACAAATAATTCACCAATTCCAGTACTTTTGAATTTTAAACTTATTTCATGTCAAAGAATTTCAAATTTCTACAGCCAGCAGCTCAAGCAAAACCTCACGGGAGAAAATCAAAACAAAGATGCAAGTGAGCCGACGCCGCCACACTATATGCGTTCAAGCGATCCCGTCACCTCGTAAAACTTGAATTCAGTTTTCCCTCTCCCTATGAGCCACAATCATGTTGACCCCTGAAGTTATAACAATATTAACAAAGGTCATAACAACCCCTCGATCAAAGTAAAAGAAGGACCCAATCGGCACCCGGGCCCCACGCCAGCTCCTTCGAAACTTTACAAACCAGAGCGGCGCCTTCGAATCCATTGCCCAAAGCCCCCTCGTTTTCTCCGAAGTTTCATACATCTGTCCGCACTTGGTTGATACTTCGACCAGCAGAGTCATGAATATGGAAACATAGACGATTCCTCGAAGATACCCAAAAACCACGAGCTGAAACAAGGATGTTGTCGTGAACAAAATTAACCAAGCAACAACCAACTGGATCCACGGTCCATAAACCATTGTGAATTCAGCTTGAAGCGTCAGTATTTGTTGGGCGTAGGATCGTACTTCTTGTGGATCCATTGAATTCCTTGAATTGTTTTGCTGAATCCTGAATGAAAGTCGGGGATGTTACATGCGCTATTTCTAATACCAACAATCCTCCCCTAACTTGTTTTTCTCACCTCAAAGCTCCGATAATCGGCTTTATCAAAAACGCGTAACAGAACAAGATCCCAAGGTTATACACCACCAAATGGTATGCCGCTGCATTGATGTAGCAGTGAAGGAAAACGAAGCCGAGTTTGGTCCACAGGCTCAGCTCCGAAGGTTCCGGAAACAAAGAAGTCAGAAATCGCAGCCTCGAAGGCGACTTCAGAACGATAAACGGGGATGTAAACACTCCGAAAAGGTACACGAACCCCAAGATCTTGATGGTTAGTCCCAAAGTTTTCAAGTTGGTCCGAATCGTGTATTTATCTGTGAAACAATGCATTTTGAGATTCTTCAGAACCCGTAAAACCTCCACAGCCTTCATCTTGATGGCGTTCTACCTACCATTGAATTTAACGACGAAATCCATCAAGGCGTTGAAGACGAAGTGATGCCTGCCCCAGTGGACATAGTGCAGGTAAAACCCAACAGTTAGCGTCCCTGGAGCAGCTATAAAGTAGTAGAGTTGCTGCATGTTCGCTATAGCCGCTCCGCGCCGCGCGGCTACCGCGCAGCGCCAAATGAGGAACCCAGTATACGAAATAACGCTACAAGCCCCCATAATGTAAGTCAAGCGTCTGAATACACCGTTGGTAAAGGATAAAGCTCGCCGTTTTCTCTCGTATTTGTATGGGGTCAAGAGGAGAAAGCGCGGGATTGACCAGAAGAAGCCAAGGGTGTCTAGAACCGAGGCGAGTTCCTTGGACTCTGGTTTCTTTGATCTGCGGGGCATCTTTAAGGGCTTTGGGTTGGAGGATCCAACGTGAAGGTCTGATATGATACTGAAGTACCCAGTGCGCTGAAGAAGCTTTTGTTCAGCAAGCTCTGGATTCCGATTAAAGGAATCAACATTATAAATGATTGACTGACTAGACAGCGTGAATTTGGCATATGATCAAGTAACGAAACAACATAACGACATTGAGAGGCATTCACGCAAGCCATCAACACAGCTACATGAAATCTTCGACAGATAATTGATGCTCAACTAGCCATAGGATACTTAATAGTGGTGCATTCGAAAGCTTGCATTTTGAATTAGCGACTCCTAAGCTAGATAATTCTTGATTGATATATGGTGACTGCCGACGAATAATCGTAATTAAAACCCCTCACCACCAGCGATGCGATTATTGCGCACTTGAGCTGCTCAAGTTGAGCAGCCCCTGTTGACGATACACCTGAATCAAGGTCACACTCGCCCATTCATTCAGACCAGCATCAAATATGCATGTGTTAAGCCAGGAATCAGTTGTTGTAATTCCATGAATTCCAACAGCTTACCGGATGGATCACACCATTATTACGTATTTCAAGTTTGAACAATTTGAAATCACGTTCGATATGACGATAGCTCCATTTACGCAAGCCCTCAGAATCCAAAAGTTGTCAAAAACCCTGCATTAAGCATGCATGTACGCGTGCTCTTTTTTAATGCCAGGATCAAGGTTTGATAGTTTGATCACTTGATCACCCTGTAATCTTATCTTCGGTGCATTCTGACAGAGTTTTGCAGAACTTTTCTCACTGAAATCATCAATACGTATACAGTCCAGTAAATAATGGCCGGAACACGAATCTAAACTGAAGCTCCTTAATAATGATTACACAGTCTCCCTTTTGCATCCATCGACTCATAAGCTAATTGAACAAAATATGTGATATTTATATTCGTCCCTATTAAATTCCAGTGTTAATTAAATTCAAAATGGCCGACGTTTTTCGTAAAACTTTCAGGTTACACTTGGCCAAGTTCAACGGGAAAAAGAAAGCAGCAGCAGCAGCGACGACGAACGAAAACGGAAATGAGGTGCAGCTACAGGCAGTAAACAGCCATGTTGTGAAAAATGACCCGACGACGCCCGTTTACAAGTCAACGAAACAGATTCCACTGTTCATGCCATGTTTCGGCTACGGTTTGAATCTGAAAGAGGTTGCAAACGCCGACAATACTCAAAGTATTAAACTGGAATCGCGGAGTCCCAGTTTGAAAGGAGCTGTTCAAATGATTGCGATTATTAATGCTGTGAGTTTCTTGATTTCGCAAGCTTTTACAAAACTAAAAGACTTATTTTTACAACATGATTTTTTGTTTACAGATTTTATCTTTGGTTCTCGTTCTCGATTGGGTAATTTCCACAGCTTTTGTAGCGGTCAACACAGGCTCTTTGAAAGACCTCTATCAAGAATTCACCTGTGTTTTGGGCGGAGGCAACCAAATCTACAGCGTCTACACCTCAAACATCAAATACTTTTCTGGAAATAGTGAGTTGAATTCTTTCAGCCTTTAGCGCTCGACATTTTTGAAAACTAATGCTTGAGATGTTCAATAGGTGTCGTTGGAGGCACGAATTGCGACGAAACAACTAAATCCTACTACGAAGTGACAATGTACTACCGAATTTACAACCTTCTTTACTGGATCGCTAGCGGTGTTTTGGCAAAAGTGCTCTTCGAAGCCGCCTCCGAGGTATCTTTAGACCTTCTGAAATCTTCGCTTCTTCTCGCCATAATTGAAGTTACAAAACAAACCCTTTTTTCAATAGAGAAACCGCCCCTCCATCATGGTCTGGGCCACTGCCGAAGTCATCCTCTTTGCCTTCTGGGCCTGCTTCACGATTGTCAAAGAAGCTGTCATGTTCCCGGTAATGGGCGTTGCGAACCTCGAATACGTCCTCATCGCCGTGGTCATACCAGTTTTCTACAAGGTGTATACTTTCTGGGTGATTTTCTGCTTCGTTAGAGAAGTGAGAGATTGTGATCAAAACTCGCCTTGGACTGACACCACAAAGCTCAAGCCCGGCGAGGCCAATGATGCACAACTTCCGGTTGATGTCCACTTTGTAGAGTACACTTCAAAGCCATGGCCGGAGAATAAAGAAATACATCCCAGCAACCTCAAGGTTGATCATTGTAAGCTCCAGTCTGCAATTACTTTCTTACTGGAATCCATAAATGTGAACTCTATCTATGGTCTTCTGTTTCAGTCATAGCCAAAGGAATCCATGGCAGCGTCTTCCGAGCCATAATGGAAAACGTTGACGAACAAACTGGAGAAACAATGCCGTCGGCATATGTCGCCGTGAAAAAGATAAGACTTGACATGGAAAGTGAAAATTATGACGCCATTTTGAACGAACTCAAGATTATGAGCTACATTGGGACACATCCGAATATTGTCAATTTGATTGGAGCTTGTACTACCAAGATCCAAGAACGTAAGTTTTAGTTCAAAGCTTTAAGTTATATGTATTATTACTGAGGATCTTGTTACGACCTACGAATTCTTGGCTTGTAGGAAAGCTTGACATTGTACTGGAATACTGTCCATACCCAAACCTTTTGGACTTCATAAAGGCTAATCGCGGCTTTTTCAAAAACCAGTTGCAGCGCGGCGGCCTCTATGGTTCCATCGACATGGATTTGGAAATCTCGTGAGTTTTACTATAAAAGCATGAAGATTTCAAGTTTATTTTTGCTAAAGCTTATTATTTCTTATTTCAAAAGAGGCGTGTATTCTACACTGGCCGAGATCGCCAACTCCAGAGGAGCCAACCTTGAACTTGTGACCACTCGAGATTTGGTTCAGTGGGCCATTGAAATTGCTACAGGGATGCAGTTTTTGCACAGCAAAAAGGTAAGAAAAAAAACAAGACACTTTTCAAACGTTCGAGCTAAACTTCTAAAATGTTTTGGTTCTTCCAATAGATCCTACACGCAGACCTAGCACTTCGAAACGTCCTACTGAACAACGAAAGGGTCGCCAAAATAACAGACTTTGGTTTCTCTCAATCGCTCTACAGCGCTGCGAAGCCGTACATCCCGCAAAAACTGGTTAGTTTATTTTTTAAAACCTTTTATTTTATATTTACACTTGAAAAAGGAATATATTTGACCCTTGACCCTTGCAGAGTGACCTACCTTGGCGCTGGATGGCTCCTGAAGCTCTCGCATTTGACAAGAAAAAGATCTTGCAGTTAGAAAGCGACAACTGGAGTTACGGCGTCACCCTTTATGAACTCTTTACTCTTGGAGATCCGCCCCATCCAACTCATAGATACAACAAAGCTTTCGTTGAAACAATCAAAGTGAAGCCACTTGAAATGCCACCCTTTGTACCCAAAGAAGTGTGAGTGTTTAGCAGCATATCGAGAGTGAAACATGGACATTTTAATGACCTTACACCAACTTTTAGATACGATAATGTCATGAGACGTTGCTGGGCGCTCTATCCAGCTGAACGAATTTCATGGCCGGAAATCATTGAAGAACTCGCGATTGCTTTGAGGAACCTCACACGTCCCCAGCATCCTCCACCCCAACAACATGAACAGCCGCCAAAACCCATAGTTTACGTGGCCCCAAGTGAAAAAATCTACTATTCTTCAATTGAAGAAGAGTCGATTCAGGAGAAGACCTACGTCGCCGTGCCCATGAAAAAATGGCGAGCTGACGGTTCCTTCATCATGGTCGAGGAACTCAGGCCACTCGCCAGCCTCAACAACAACAATAGAAGCGAATCTATGCGGAAGCCACCTGGAAGCTTAAGTTTCAATTCAAGTTCAACTGCGATATCTAGTAGGACCAGTGAAAGTTTCTCGCATCCTCCCTCAAGGAGCTTCGAAGCAACGACACCTAGCGGCAGCTTATCGCGTCAGTCGGGAAGGAATGTGCAATTAGGGGTTCACGGCGGGAGCTTTTCGCATTATCCAGGAAGAAGTTCCGAAGTGTCCTCTAGCGCCAGGTCCAGTTTTTCTCATTATCCGGGAAGAAGTTCGCCGATTGGGCCTGGTGGAAGTGGCAGTTTTTCACAGCAGCCGTCAAGGGGCGCTCGTAACGTTTTCAGAACTCCAACAATGCCAAGTCCTGCAACGAGTCCTTCGTCTCCAAGGCCTTATATGCACTTGGAAATTGAAAATAATCGCTTCTCGAGCGCTTGATAATCTGGGAAAATATCAATAATGTAGATACTAAAAGTAGGCTTTAATTAATAAGTGAATGAAAGTAATTTAGTTGCAGCTCCAAGCTCGTCAATACAGCAAATGATTATCGATTATGTTCATCGTTCTTTGATTCCCCTATAATCATTTTTATTGCGGTGCTAAATTACTTCCGCACTCATCAACGAAATAAATGAGGTAGAAAGAACAAAATTAGAGTCTCGTGCCAGAATTATACAATATCCGGGTTTGCCACAACTTTCGTTCCTCTCACTTCCAAAACGCTATAATATATATCGATACATTGATTCTGTGTCCAGAGAATCATGAACCAGTTGAAACGTTCTTGTTCCGGCGAGGCCTCACTTCGAAGAGGTTTCATCATGTTCCGCTTTTTTGCACTGACCGGAGCGATGCCGCTGGCAGTTGACTTTGAAAACCTGCTGTTGCGCCCAGTGACTTCAAACCGCGCAAACTGGGCCTACAAAAGCGTCTTCTTGTTCGGTGTCGTCATCACCATCTACCAAATTCTAACACTGGTCTGGACATTAATCGACACGAGGCTGCTGCGCATAGACCACTTCGGTTTCCACTTGGTTAACACTGCCGCAAACCTGTTTTCGATATGCGTATGGATCAAGTTATTCGTAATTGATCCGGAGCTATCCATCAATGTATTCAACCAAATCCTTCGATACAACGCAAACTCCTTGCCAATGAAGCCATCGCTCCAAACGTTTCTTCTCTGGGTTGATCCCACAGGACTTGTGGTATCGGAATCAATAGTCTACGCTGCGCTCGTCGGAGATCCCACAAGAGTCATGAGCATGTACTTCATGTACGACAGGAGGAGAACTGGGCCTACGACTCAAACCGATTGGGCCGTGTACTCCATAACGATGGTAACGACGCTATTTTCCGTAACGACAATTGCAGGAGCGGCTGTGGCGATTTATATGCATTTGAATTTGCTCGAGATGGTGAACCATCGGTTGGAAGTCTTGGCCAAGTTTGTGTCTCAGCGATCTTTGCAGTAAGTGTAACTTTCGATTGGGTTGTCAATAATGAATACTGAAGAGTTTCAATAATAGGATGGATGTCCAACAACCTAACCGCAACTGGGATTCCGCTTGCTACACAAAGCTTCGATATCATCAACTGCTGATACGGCGGTGCAACGTGGTCTTCGCTCAAACGATATTCCAGTGCAAACTCTTTCTACTTTTGACATCGATCCTTGGATTCTTCTCGTCCATCGTATTTTTTGGTGAGAACCTCGTGTCCACTGCTGTTTTTCTAATGTTTTGTACCTATGCCCCGTTGCTCTATGCAGTGAATTACGAAAAAGGGTATGTTGCAACAAAGGCGCTGGATGAGATCCGAAGGCTGGCCGTAAGAGAAGCTTCAGCTCGGCGAGGGTACGGCGAAGTTGATTCAAAGCAGTTTGCGATATTCTGGCGACAAGTGAGGTCGATTCGGAATGAAGGTATCAAAGTTGGACAGTTTCAGGTACTTGAACGGCTGTCAACGCTGACTTTTATCGAGTTCACATCGACAAAAGTTGCTAGTTTGCTTATTGGATACATGCGGTGAGTCCACCAACACTAAGACACAAACCTCATCAATCAAAATCATAACAAATTTTCACAAAACGCAAACATCTGGTGGTTTGGGCACCAGTCAGTAAACTTCTTAATCCTTTGAACAGTTTCATTCTAACCTACTCAAGATATCCCTGCCAAATCATAAAGATACATGTATAATCAACTTAAACAATTTAACATGTATGTAATGTCACCAAAGTGACGTTTACTCAAGAATCAGCTGAAGCGCCGATGCTCTTCCGTTCACCGATGAAACTTGTGATTGTGACCACGAGAAAGAAAAATGATCTTGAATCTCATAACAATTTGTATTCCAAAGTAGCGAGAAAGCTAACTTGCGTTTTCGACGTCGTCATCAAAAGTGTCTTGCAATTCTCGATTGTAGTGCATAAATTCGTCGCAGAAAGGGCAGATTGGCAATTGGTTGAACACTGCAATAAATAATAATTATGTTTAGTCGTGCCTTGTAAAAAGAAAATATTCGCAGAATCCAACAGCGACTTACGCGGCTCTATTAAAGCACCACAACCACACCAAGGACATTCACGGTGTGGGAACTTCAAGGGAACAAGCGACAAGATGCAGACAACACTGGGATGCTGATCAGCGCAGGTCTGTGCTGTCCATTTGTGTCCTGGAATTCCCGGCCAAGTGATTCCGTTTTGATAGCTCAAGTCATTGGAAAAGGAAATTGGGCCGTCGCAGCATGAACAAGTGACTTGCACAGGCAGACTGACTTGCAGGCTCTCCAGGAAGGATTTGACTTCTGAAGCTCCTGAAGTCGGTTTGGATCGCAAATAAGTTGACATTGCTGCAGCGCTGAAGAGCTCCAGCGGAGATGCATTTCCTGTACTTAGACGGTCATCTTGGCTTGACAGGAGTGAAAGCATTAATTTTGAGTAGTAGCGTTCCAAGATTGTTTCTTCAACAAGAGCCATTTCCTTCAGCTGCCAGAATATTAATAGTATTTCAGTCAACCATCAGCGGGCACAGTTTCTGAGATTCGAATTCATGAACACTTACAACCATGGTCTTGATATCGCTTCTGCTAACTCGCGGCAACCAAGGCTTGTTTGTTGGAAGCTCAATAGGAATTCCAATGGCTTTCAGAACCCACAAGTAGAGTTTGAGCTCCCAAAGCTCAGGGTTTGCATTTTCGGGTTGATATTTCTGTACGTCATAGTCGTTGTGCTCCCGCAAGTGGAACTTGAAAGCTTGAAGTACATCCATAATTCTGGGAATGCTGTGATCATTCTCTCTGTAAGCGAGCTTCACGTGGTCCCACCGATCTTCATCAGGAAAAAGAGAAGCAAAGGTGCAGGCCGAGACGTCTTTTACAACACTAATGTCGGGTGTCTTCCTGAGCCTAGAAACATGAATGCTGGGTCATTTCTTCGAATAATTAAAGGTGTTATCAAACATTTGACTGTTACTCACGTCTTACAAAAACATCCAATAATTCCGTTAGGTGACAAAGCAAACCCCGTATACATCCATAAGTCCAGATAAGCCGGATCGTCAGAATGGATCCTGTTATGATCCAAGAAGTCTTCAGGCTCAAACTCATCCTGAAACTCTTGATCTTCTTCGGAAGCAACCAAGTTAGGAGGGGCCTCATCCACAAACCCTTGTTCAATCAAAGAGTAGTAGGCGGTAGTATCTTGTAATTCCAGCATTCCTAACTTTCCACAGTCAAGGCCCAAGAAGAACACGTCCTTCGAATATCTGGATATTCCTACAGAAACAAGACCAATCAGCGGATGGTGCCTCAATAACATTTACAAATGCGTGCGATTCAAAAGGCATACCGACAATAATTCCATCTGGACATTCCAAGTAGTTGAGTTCCTCCCAACTGACTTTCCCATGAACAAAGTCCACTTTGAAATTGATGACAAAGTGTGGATGTTTAATCACAACAATAGTCAAGCTGGAAGCCCCTTCTTTAGAGTTCTCTGTGTTGACATGCTCAATGAATTCGACCGGAAGCTCATCGTTTTCCCATAGCTCTTCATCATTCTCAATTTTGAAAAGTGGTTGATTCTCTGGCCCTTCTTCAGTCTTGATATTGCCATTATTGGCTGATACGGTAACTATTCGGTATAATTTTACCAGACCCGACTGGTATCCAATGATAATCGCTCCTAATGAAAAAAGTGCACATACTATTAGCTGCTATCTGAAGCCCAGATAAACTTATAAGCTTTGTGTCGCTACCTACCCTCAGTCTCAGATAATCTAAAGAATCTATGACAGGTCACCATATCATTTTTGCGAAACTCCTTCATGAAGACCGCTTTAGCTTGGAAGTTCGCATCGGTTTCCTTCGATAGCTCCCAGATGACCATTTGGCCATTGCCATGGAATGTTGCCAAAAGCGAGTTTTGTGTTACACCTCCAGCAGTCCAAGGTTCAAGCCAGCTGAAGTCTGAAACATAAACGACGTTCATTCAAAGTTGCAAAAGTTCTATGCGATTACTCTGATAATCATGATTTCGACCTTACCAACAATGGCCAAGCTGTACATTCGTGACTTGTACACATTGAATACTTCTTCTCCTACAGGATCGTTGCTACTTGTCCACTGGGGTATCATTAATTCTTGATAAGCTTGGTTGAGATCCACGACAGAAACCCAGTCGTCGTGGAACAAGTCCGCTTCTTCGTCAGCTTTATCGTTCAGTAGAATTTCTTCATCTACGATGCCAACCCTCTGCTTTAGGTCGTAAATTCGCATTTCCCAATGAGATGTCAAGGTCCCCAAGAGACATTTTGGTTTACTGAAAACAACAATTGAAACAATAGTTTGCCACGAAATACGAATCCTGAAACTTAGAACGGATGATTCTTTAAACAATTTAAGCCACAACTTACTAGAAGGGCTTCGCGCTATCAATGGGCGCAGTTGACCAAGCGGCTTTCAGGAAATAGTTGTTGAACTCGATATCAGGGGCATTTCTTGGGGTCAGTATTCGGTCGAGGAGAATCGTCAAAACTTGATCCCGGTAAGCATCGGCGAAGACGTTATCAGTACTGATGCCACAGTCTAGGTTGGCCACCTTTGGCGTAGAAATGAAGGTTCTCTCCAGCATGAAGTCATCGCTGGCTTCTGGTCCAGGGTCAGCAGGAATCTCCTGTAGGTTAATCAAAAGAGAATATTGACAGATAGATTCATAATTTTCACTTTCTGATAGGCTACTCTCAGTCAGTTCATTTCTCAAGTTATCAGTCATCCCGTACGAATTCGCAATATAGTTTTGGAACGTCTAGTTTATTTCCCCTGATAAAATTATATTACAAAAAGCTTCTGATACTTAAAAGCTACTGAAAAATGAGATACAATATTGACATGTAAGGGTACTCTGATATCTTCCGAAGACATTTAGCAGACTAAAAGTTTTTACGGCGTTTGACAAGTTCAGTGCAAATGCGGTACACAGTTCTTTCAATTCATTGAAACATCTACATTATAAATCTTTGCGACTCTAACAATCTTTCCTTTCTATCTGCGATGCGTTCCCTCCAGTAGAACCCTATAACAATCAGTACAATTATCAAGCAAAATCCTAGCAATACAATAAAAGTATGCACAGCAGCAGCATTGCTTGGAAGAAAAATCTTGGCTTTCCATTCAGATTGTTCTGACTCTGGGATGACGATAATCTGACTGTTTGGAATCAGCTGGGTCCACTGGTGCTGTCTTGCTTCTCCGCTGTTTCCTTCTTGAACTTCAAGGCTCTCAATGAAGTTTGGTGAATGGCCTATACCAAAGTAGACGTAAGGTAAATCAAGAGTTCTGTGGGAGGACCGGTAACACTGAGCCGCCACAGATACTACGGGTTCTTCTGTTTGAGTTTCGGTCCTGTAACGAACCACGGGTCCAGGTATCACGTTTCCGTATGGAGTTCCGGGCATCGGACAAGTCTTGCACTGTCTTCCAGTTGTCACGACTACCTTCAAGTAGTTGGCATCGTAATCGGGGTTGCTTTGGTATCCAAAAACACTGTAACCATCATCGGTCCGTCCAGCTATGCCAGCATCCGTTCGTCTGACAAGCATAACGTCCAGCAAACCATCATCGTATATGTCGAAGAAAGTTGCCATGGTGACATTTCCATATTGCTCTAGCGATTGAAAATCAAGCTGGAACTTGCGCTCCAGGTCACAGCTTCCCGTGGTATTATCGCAAGGTACGTTTTCGAATATGACTGCCCGATATTCTTTCTTATTCCAGGTTTTCTCTGCTTCCATCATTGTGCCTATGAGGTCTGGATAGCCGTCCATGTTGTAGTCTCCAACTCGCAAGACGATTCCTCCTTCGCTATTGTAGTAGTCGTTTTTCCATGAAGTTCCATGAAGCACAACAAACCCCCATTTCTTCATTGCTTCGTCCTTGGAATCTAGCAGAATTTCTGTGACGTTGTACGTCTGATCCGCTACTCTTTGAATCGCTAAAATCTTTGGATTATGACAAGCATCTTTCTCTGTGCAAGCAGGCACTAGTTGGGTCAGCTGGCCGTTTTGTATAAAGTCCATAAATATTGATTGGCCGACGATATTTAATAAAGCTTCGCATCTATCAAGCGGGGTGACTCGGTTCAAGTTAAGCTGCCAGTAAGTTCCATTGAATTCGGTTCGCTCAAGCCCATATTCCTCCACAAAATGCCTGGTACATCCACCTTCGTTAACTTCAGATATCGCCACAAGCTCCGGAACACCGTCTCCATTAACGTCAACGTAAGACAAGGAACTAGGCTTGATCCATTTTGAGTTCTTGTGACTGTAGTGCTTCTTGACTTCCAAGCTTTCCTCAACAATAATGTCATAGCGTGTATACTTCAAATCCTCAGCTTCAAATACCCAAACTGCTTTTCTGGTCTTGTTGTTCTTGTCTTCATACTCTCCCAAAAAGTCCATGATCATATCACCGTTGATGTCAATCATTAATGGTTCCTGAGTCAGCCTTGTAATTGGTTTCATCTGAACTTCGCAAGAAATCTTCTCCAAAGCTCCCGAAAACACAACTGTGTTATAACGTTGACGTTGAGTCACAGAATCAGTATCGCTGATAGGTACATTGTAGGTTACAGCAACATCCAGCACCCCATCTCCGTTGAAGTCTCCTGGAGCAATGCCAACGATATTTACAGGCACTTCTACGCCGTTACTAGTGCCTCTGAGCTCACACTTGGCCATCTGGCGTAATAGTACTTCTTCTTCGTGTTGAGCGTACACATAGAACGTTGATCGTTCTTTGTCTGTAGCAAAAACGTCTGTAAGCTTGTCTGCATTGATATCGCCAAAGGCTAACGGAAAGACTTCGTGGTTATTCTTGGCACCGAACAGTTTTCCTGTTATATCTTTCCCGGAGAATTTTGGCGGAGGTTCAAGTTGATCACTGAATCCGTTGATGGATTGAAGTGATAACGCTGTCAGTACGACAGTTACGTATTTGACAGTTGACATCATGTTAGACCCAAGGTGGTACACTTGACCAACGCCGGACTAGCTCAATATATGCAGTAAAGAGACTGATAGACTACTGGTATTCAATGTTTCTTCCGCCGCTGCACAGAGAGCCCAAGTAAGTCCCACAAGTCATCTACAAAAGCAGAAGAGAGAATTAGCTTCCAATGAAAATTTGAAACAACCTACGTACTGGTACATGACATGTGCTCCTGTGCAGCGCCGTTAGCAACCGGAAGAAACTTACACGAAATAAAGTGATAAGCAGAAAATCTTGAGAAATTCTAATCAACTTACGAAAACTTGAATTCCACTTCTGTCTATTACGGCAATTTGGTTGTCGTCAGACCATTGAATGTTGCACTTGACATGTGGAATGGTCGACCGGATGTTTTCGTGTTTCAACACCTTAATCAACACCATAGCATTACAGGCATCAGTAGCTACTGCTGAAACAAAAACCATCCGTTAAGCTGCAATTGTATTCGATATTACATGTTCCATTACTAATCTCAAACCCACCTTCACAAATTTTGCTACAGAAACTGATGAAGAAGAATGTTTTGGCCACAGAAAATAACGGGATATGCAAATCCAACTTCTCTAACTGCAATTTCTATGAAGTTTGCCTTCAAATCATTCGATCAAATTATGAAATGTATAAACTGTTTCAAAGTACAAAAGAAGATAAATAGTTGAAGAGGCATTAAAGGTTGAGGGGACGATTGTTTATGTTTATGATGCATGACAGATGAACGACAAAAAGCCTTCTGCGAAAATTTACTGGCAAATCCAGCTTGTATTGACCGCGTTATGTAGCTCGATGGCTCTACTCAATGGCTCTCCTCAAACACGTGTTAGTGATCTTAAAAATAACAAATAGCGGCTTCAACTTCGAAGTCGTTACTGGGTTTGTGACATCCACTCACTGGAGAATTTCTCGCATGAGTCATCATTAAGTTTTATTTGAACAAGGTTCTTAATAGCTTTTACTCAACTGTCAACATGTTCAAGTTCTTAAAAGATCAAACAATTGAAGCAGACAAAGCTGGAACTTCTAAAAGTCTGGAAACTCCTTTACGCCAGGCTGAAGAAATCGCGGTAACCGAAAATCATCAAAACCTTGCTGAATCCGTGGCATTCTGCACGTTTCACCCACCTTCATCAGGTTCCGCTGTGATTAAATACCTCAACCTGAGTAAGTTAGTCAATGAAGAACAAAACAAAGTTGATGGAAAGGCCCTGGAACTTGCCAAGTCTTCCAGTGATTTAGTGTCTGGGACATATGAAGGTATTCCTTTTCAATGCTTTTCGTTTTCTTTGAGCACTGGAGTCTTTAGCTGCTTGCTTTTTTTCTCAGGTGGATTCAAAGTCTGGGAATGCACTATGGACCTGATTACGTACCTGAACCATGCTTCTTATGACTTCAAGCGAAAACGAGTTCTTGACATTGGATGTGGGTCCGGATTATTGGGTATCTACGCTTTGAATAGTGGTTCTGAAGTTGTCCACTTTCAAGACTATGTGAGTTTATGTCAAAGTAATGTTAAGATGCTATGTAGAATAATCGGCAGTTGAACATTTTTGATCTTGTAGAATTCAGAAGTAATTGCCCACTTGACGATTCCCAACACGCTCCTTAACGTAGGCCAGCAAGTGGTTGAGGAAAAGTGCAAGTTTTTCGCTGGAGATTGGTCTTCATTTGAAACGTTGCTCTCCGATAATAATGAAGAAAAGTACGACTGCGTTCTGACTTCAGAGACAATATACAACTTGGAGTATTTACCCAAGCTTGTTGACCTCTTCAAATCAACGTTAAAGCCTGATGGAGTCGTGTGAGTGATCGTTCAGCGTTTCCAGTCCTATATGTATAATTGAAGCTGAGTGCATGTATTTTTAATAGTGTGTACAATTTGTTTCAGATTCGTAGCGGCCAAAACAATGTATTTCGGTGTTGGAGGGGGAACTCAGGCATTTCTGAAATGTGTATCAGATACTTGTGTGTTTGATGCTAAGATTGTGCATAGCATAAAAGACGGTAAGAATACTTTGAAAATGAATTAGAGGAAGACAATAATGTGACAATTTCTTGGCATTAGGTGTTCATCGTGACATAATGCAACTGAAGTTGAAGAGCTAACACCGGTTCGGTTGAACTAAAGTACTGATACGACTCGTAACTTACGAGTGCAGACTAGGTAAAGCATTTTGTGTTGTTCACGCATTTTACTGATTGCGTTTTCATTCTTTATTTGGCTAATATTTGCGATTCCCACTAGATCTTGTGCATTTCTGTACAATATTATATTCTGAAATTCTCCGTTATGGAGCAAGTCTTTCATATACCCAACCGTCTTCACCTTTCTTCGTCAACTTTTCATCAACGGATTCGCCTGCAGCGGGTTTCCGGAATCTGATCCTGTCATGAATTCTTGTCGTTTGACCCTGCCAGAATTCCACCATCTCGGGAGTGAGAACATATCCGCCCCTACATGAATACAGTGAGTACTATTTGGGTAAAAGT
Source organism: Sphaeridia pumilis (assembly GCA_034698345.1). Taxonomy (NCBI): domain Eukaryota; kingdom Metazoa; phylum Arthropoda; class Collembola; order Symphypleona; family Sminthurididae; genus Sphaeridia; species Sphaeridia pumilis. The sequence continues at coordinate 13,550 of JAQGBJ010000491.1, read as the reverse complement.
ACATCAAAATCAACTCCCTGAAAATGCTGATGGAACTTACCAATGATTTGGTCTTTCAACAGATGTTTTTGCTTTCAGTTCCTGTTCTTTGGTTGTCAGGAAGTCTCTACCGGAAATTACTTGGCTTTGTGGACTGATAGCCGCTCCTATTTGACTTGAGTACGGCCGAGAATTGAAATATTCTTCAGACTCCTCCTCGCTCAGTTTGGATACTTGTCCTTCCACTCGTACCTTTTTTTGAATTTTCATCATCTTCCATTATTTTAATTTCAATTTCTATACATGAATTTAAATATAACAGGAACTCACCGAGCGCTTCAAAGGCTCCCAATAAAAGTTCAGGGCTCCGAATGGGTTATCTGTCTGCAATAACAACAACAAATTCAGTGACTGTTCAAACATTAACATGATCCTTCTCAAGGACTCACAATCACTTACAATCTCCTTCCCTTTGCGACTATCGTAGTTAGTGAAAAACTTGAATCCTTCTGGTCCATACCCTTTGAGCAGCACCATCCTTGATGAAGGCCGGCCTTCTCTGAAAATGAAAGTCATCAACGTCCACGTTACGACATGAACGAGAAGTTCGTCAAAATCAAAATGTTTCCGATCGGAAAATATTTACGTTACCTTGAGGCAGTAGACAAACACATGGCATTAGGTTCTGATATTCCTGGAGTCAAAGATGCCTCTTTGAACCACGAATCGAACTGTCCCATCGGTTCCAAGGACGCCAGTTTATCTTCCGTGAAAGTGTCCTGACTAGACTTGTAAGGGATTCGCATACCTGTTGAACACAGAAGATTCTCAGATTGGCAATTTTTCAAAACAAAGACTATCACACGACGTACGTATATGAGTGTTTTCACTAACTCCCCAAATTCACATCAGATTCCAGGTGCTTCGTCATTTTGACGATTCGGAACAACCGGCAAACACGTCTTGGAGACAGCTTAGACTGATTTCGAAGGCCTTCCGTCAAGGCCTTGATTCAAATCAACTATAATACGTTAGTAAACGGCTGAATTGGATATGTACGTAAGCAGTTCTTGAGCGAACTGGTTGTAGGGAACAATTATAAAATCTAACGGTTATATCACTATCACACTGCCACGAACATCCAGCATTCACGGCACCTCGTTGAACACAAACAAGTTAATTGTGTTTGTTTTTCAATATTGATATTGACATAAAGATGGAGTCGATCAAATCAAACAATTCGTCTTCAACTCCAAAACATGTGTTTCCCCGCTTGACATCTTTGCAAACATAATACGTGAGAGTACATAACTCCCCTAGATGTCCTTGTGTGGAGCGGTTATTACAGTTCCACTGTTTACTTTTTAAGTGGCTTCTCCAGTTCAGCTTCAATAGTTTCATATAAAACTTGATCAAAATGTCATCATGTACAAATATAAAAATCCACTTTGATTCTCTGCTGTTAAATAGCTTGAATCTTGTTCCACCTCCACCCGAAGTAAAAACTTGAAATTCATAAAGGTGAGTATCGTAATATGTGGCGTGCTTTTTGGCTATAGAATTTTCGGCCTTTCAGGTTATGTATGATTGATGATTACTTCCGTTTTCAGCTCCACAAATAACCGTTTTTGCCGATTCTGTCATGTGCTGACCTGAAAACGCGACGAGCCTGACTTGTTTCGTTGGAGGAGCCAATCATGGCCCGCATATTAAACCTCAAGACTGGACTTCTTTTCCTGGTGTTCTTGGTCATTCTGTTGACATTTTTGGGAAGTAAGAAGGCAGCTTCTCCCGACGGTTCCAATGAGGTTTTTCGGATCAATAAGAAGAAAGTAGGAAATGTGAGTATCCTAAAACTTGTATCATACTACTGTGGTTATGTGTACCGTTTCGGTAAATGCTGATCGAATGCAACGTTTGAAGGATGCAGAAACAGCGGTTTATGACTTCCACGAAGACATAGCTGCAGAGCCAAACCAGCTTGATGCCAAGAAGCCAGGTTCAATAGTCAGTCAGAAACAAATTCGAATTTCGTACAACGAAGAAGAAACTGGGGACAACCTTGACTTCGACGAGGAAACACTCCAGAATTTTGAAGGAGATAAGGATGTGGAAAAGAAGACTGCCGTCAAGTCTAAAAGTATCATCAAGAAACTTGACGACCTCAAATCTGCTGGCGGCAGAGTAACTAAGCGTCGAGACTTGAGCGACATTACTTGTGAGATCAACAGAGGAAAGTTTATTGTCAATAACTGCAAGAAAGATGATAACGAGGTTTACATACCCTTCAGCTTCTTGAGAAAGTATTATGAGGTAAATGCGGTGGGCCATCAGTAATGTGTTGACTTGAATACTTTGAAGGTTTGAAAATGATCATAATCATAATGCGTTTTCAGGTATCGGGTAAAATGTCTGACAAAGACCCCAGCAAGTTTATTTGGCAAAATAGTAATCAGTACAAACTGTACCGGCCTAAAAATCCTTACAACCCAGCAGGAGTGTTCATGTTCTTTGAGAATTACAATGTTGAAGTTCGAGAGCGCGTTAAATGTGTTAGCGGAACTGATGGTAAGCATTTTTTAGCAAGATTTTTTAGTATTCCGTTGGAATAAATTTTAACTGAGCAATTGTTTACAGGCATTCCGGTTTCAACCCAATGGAATCGCAACGGCTATTTGTATCCTATCCAGATAGCTCAATTTGCGCTGTCCCACTTCAGTCGATATGCTAAAGGAGAAAAGACTGAGCGCGTCGTATTAGAAGATGCCGATACGGTTCTTGGTTATTGGATTGGAAGCATCAGCATTAGCAGAACGTCTGACCCACTGAACTTGCGAAATAATGTTCTCCAGTTGCAATATTCTACAGGTGAGGTTGTACTTGATGACTGAAAATGGTAATTAATGTGATGTACCCATTATGTTTTGATTTTTCAGATGACGCTTACGAACCGGTGTCACTAGAGCTAAAGAGAGTAGGCCCTCGCTACCTGACTCTGAGTTTGGCTCTGATGACTGACGTAAGCGCGAGCATACCGGTGGCTGATGCGGGTAATGTGAATATCACATTCACTATAGCTGCTACTTACGACCAAACACCATACAATCTTCACTACGTGACTCAGAACTTCCTCATTAAGACTGAAGTAAGTCCCAGTAGATGAGTGTCATCTCCTTGACTTTTGTTTACATTTAATTGAGCGGCTTCACCTAACGTTATCAACAATTCCCTTTCCCAGGGAACAAACATCTACCATGGAATCGGCCTCGGCAGTCTCAGATCTTGGCAGTACTTGATACGTGACCTTTGGGTTGACTTTCAAAAAGGAATTCAGCAGGTCAAGCGAAAACCGAAGCTCGTCAGATCCAAGTTTACGATACAATCTTTCTCCGTTAACGTTCCAAAGAAAATCATCAGGGGAGGTGAAAATGCCATCGAGTCCTCAACAATCAGTTTCGAGCCTGTGATCTTGATTGACAATTTGACTTTATCAACCAACGCCCACCTTCCTCAGTTTTTCCAAGCAGCTGACTGGCTTTTGTCTGCCCAAGATTCCAGTGGAGGTTGGCCGATTCCCGTTGCCCGGAAATTCGGTCCCAGTTTCCACCCCGTATTGAACCCTGGCTGGTACTCTGCCATGGCTCAAGGGCACGCTCTTTCCGTCCTTGCTCGCGCTTATAATCTCACCGGAAATGCGCAATATGCCACTGCTTGTTCAAAAGCAGTGTCTTCAATATTTGATGAAGCCGGTCCCAGAGACGGAGTTAAAGCCATCTTCATGGATAAGTACGTCTGGTACGAAGAGTACCCCACACAACCTTCCACTTTCGTTTTGAATGGCTTCATGTATTCTCTACTGGGGCTGTATGACACCTTCAAGCTAAACATTCCAGGCGCTACTTCTAAAGCCTCTAAACTTTACACTGACGGCATCAAGTCATTAACTGCCATGTTACCCTTATACGATACCGGTTGGGGAAGTATGTACGACCTCAAGCACTTTTCAGTCAAAGGAATAGCTCCGAACCCAGCTCGATTAGACTACCATGTTACTCACGTAAACCAGTTGCTGGTTTTATCCACGATAGAGACTGATTCCCTGTTCAAAGATACGGCTGAGCGTTGGATTGGTTATCTGGAAGGCGAACGAGCTCCTCATAATTAATTGTACTAGTATTTAACAGTTAGAACACTCCTTGTTCTTGCTAAGAGTCATCTCAGAAAAGGTTGTTATTTCTGTCCAGTTCCAGTTTGTCATATATATTATCTGTGTTTGTTCCAGCCGATTAGTATACGTAGCAGCCTGATTGTTGTTAAGCAAGGAAAGATACAAACAATTCTTCCGTATAAACTTTAGGTTCGCAAATGCCACTTGTCATGGGAAACAGTATACGCAATTGTATTCCTTGGTAGAAATATTTGAATGTTAAGCTGTAATTCCCAGACGTTTCGAAGACCTTCGATAGGCTACATGGAACCTTATAGAATTAAGACTTTCATCATGACCAAACCTACTTTAAGTACAATGCCAGAGTGCAAGGTCCTTTACCTGACCTGACCCTGATTAGGTAAACCTGTATAAGAATGTATACCTGCCAAGACTGCTTTTAGAAGTTTTTCTAGCGCTAGACGCCCCACTACTATGACACAATGTAACTAGTTGTAACCTAACGGTACATACATTATCTCATCAAACATCACCTTTAATAGAATTTTATGTACAATTCCAGTCATAAATAAACGCAAAGTTGAAACTGACTGAACCGTTTATGTAGACTTGGATTCTGATTTGTTTCCATCATCCTTAAAGTTGAAGTTTTCAAAGTTTCCATAGTTCATAGTCCAGTCCATCAAGTCAGGTTCAACAATCGATTATATTATAAATAGTTCAAGGCTTTGTAACCTGTATTTTGCTCCTACTTTCAATAGTATCAGAAACCTGACCGACCCCAGTGAACTTGATTGCTTTTGATGCTACCACCACCATACCATCATCATCTTTGAATTCGTACCTGCCAAAAGATGCTAAATTTTTAATGCCTAACAGTACTTTTACTAGTTCGATTTGGCTACTCTACTATCTCTACATTTGCTCTACAAGCTTGCAGATACATAAACGAACAGACTCATGACTTGCTTGCTGACAATTTGAAAGTTTACATTGTGTTTCTTATCAGAACAAGCTTGAACTAAACAAAATTTTCTCTAATCTGCCTATCATCCTCAAGATACTTGGCAACATCAATATTACTTGACGCCGGTTCAAAGCTATTGGAACTGAATGGGCTATGCACAGACTTTCTATACTATTAAACCTAGAATCAAGAACTGTCGTCTTCTTGGACGGAAAATTTATGGGGAGCTTCCGACCAATCTCAATAAACTGGTGTGATTCACTTCAGGTAGTTCAATTTTCTTGGCTCAATAGTCTTGGCTTCTGGTCTCTGTTGGACAAGTCCAAGTTTGTCTAAAGTCGTTCAGTAGTTCATCATGTGACGGTTCGATGACTGTCATCAGTTGGATCGGTTCCGTCCAGCCGTCCACATCTCCAGTCGTTGGTCTTCAAGTTGGGATCTCAATCAGAACGAAGACGTCTTTCAGCTGAAATTGAAAAAAAGAGTTTTAAAACTTTGTTGTGTTTTAATTCAGGCCATCAGCCTGTAGTGTTTACAACGCAGTTAGTTCTAAAGATCAGTAATACCCAATCAAAAGTGCAGTGTTTTGAACGTTATTGTTTCTTACTGTTGTTATGTAATGTATTTTCAAGTTGATAATATTTGAACAGTCTTACCTTCAGTTAGTGATAAGGACTAGAATCGACGCATTAGTTGTCCTTAACTGTTAATGTAATTACGTGTTTAGTTCCGATCAACAACGTTGGTGGCTGCTGCGGTTGGTTTTACTTCCGCTTGTTGTTTCTGCGAAAACGTTTCGAAATTTTAATCCTTTTAATCTGACCGTTGACTCCATGAGTTGTTATTAACGATGGCTAACTTTATTAACGGCAAAAGTAATGAAAAAGTACCGTTGCTTTTCGATGAGAATTCGGCGAAAGATAGTTACGGTGGGACAGACAACAACAAAAATCCCGAATACAGGCAAGTGGAAAGTTCAGTATGTACATATCGGGTAATTTGAACGCAAGCGACAAATTGTTTTCTCCGCGTCGATCGCTCCAAGGAATTTATTTTGTTTACATATCTTTACATCAGCAATCGTGTTTCCGTTGTTTTTGTGTTTTGCTGTTTGAGAATTGATTACAATTTTGGATTTCGGAAAGTACTTAACTTAAATTTTGGTTGGGTTTTTAGGAAAACGCGTGCTGGAGTAGACAAAGATGTTAAGAAGATTTCAATTTCCACCTTGGTGAGTTTGAATTTGATGATAACAATCAGCCAAAAGATTCGAAAATTACGTGAACATGAAAATTTAACGAATCTCGTAATTTGGTTTTGCAGTTCCGATACGCGACGTTTCGGGATAAGGTGATCCTCGCCGTAGGGACAATTTTCGCTTTTATCCATGGGGCTGGGATGCCGTTTTTAGCGTTAGTTTTTGGAAGCATGACTGACACTTTTATTCAGTATTCGTTATTTGTAAGTCAGATTCTATTCACACCAAAATGTAAGGTGCTTCATGGTGACGAAGGGAAGTTAAAGCTAATCCTATCGTTTGCTTTGATCTAGGGATTTGCCAACGCAACTCACCCTCATCTTAATACCAATGAAAATTCAAGAAAAATTGAAAACGCTGTCAACATTATACAAGGGGCAAGCCCGGATGTGTTTGAAGACGTCAGTTTATGGAGTGGGGGAAGTCTGAGAGCTGGAACCGAGCCGATGAATGCAACTTTAGAAGCGGAATTGCCTGGACATCCTTTAACGCAGGAACAGTTCACGGCTTTTATGATCCAATACTCGTTGTACTATGTGTATATTGGGTTGATTGTTTTTGCTGCCTCTATGATACAGGTGAGTTGACTTGATGAAAGAAACCTGAAGAATTAAGATGTAGTCACCTAACTATGATGATGATGATCTATTGTAGGCAATCTGCTGGGAATGGTCTTGTGAGCGACAGACCCATAGGCTTCGTCAAGAGTTCTTTTACCAAGTGATTCGACAAGAGATTTCATGGTTCGATAGGAATGCTACCGGGGATTTGTCTATTAAACTGTCAGAGTAAGTGTATAATTTTTAAGTTCGGGTGTATGATCATGTTGGTGTGTAAGCTAACTGACTTTGACGTTTCAGTGATCTGGAAAGAGTTCGAGAAGGCATTGGTCACAAGTTCAGTATGGTTATCCAGTACATTTGCACGTTCCTTGCTGGATTCGGCGTTGGATTCTTGAAGAGTTGGCAATTGACTCTGGTTATCTTGTCGCTCACACCTTTGCTGGCTGGTACTTCTGCTTACACTGGCAGGGTGAGTATAATTTTGGGAATTCTCTCTGAAATGATTTCAAATCCAGAACGCTTGTTTTACTGGAAACTTTGTAATGCTCATTTTCAGCTTGTTGCTACACAATCTGCAAGAGAACAAAGGAAGTATGGAAAAGCTGGAGCTGTGGCTGAAGAAGTGCTATCTTGTATACGAACCGTCGCTTGCTTTGGGGGTGAGGAACAGGAAATCAAAAGGTACGATAGAAAATGTGGATTTTAGTTTTATGGGTAGAAATGGGGATTAATTTGTCCGTGATGCGCATTCCAGATATGAAACTGCCCTGATTGCTGGACGAACTTTGGCTCTCAAGAAGTACAAGGTGATGGCTCTTGGAATCGGGACTGTCTTCTTTGTGATGTACGGTGCTTATGCGATCGCTTTCTGGTATGGATGTGAATTGCTTTCAAGGAATGAATTGACGCCTGGAGACGTGTTCACCGTAAGTATACGCGAATATCCGTCGTGCAATATATGTTTGGTAATTACAGTTTCAGTTTTGTCTGTTGTAGGTATTCTTCAGCGTGTTAGTCGGCGCTTTTGCCCTTGGTAACGCAGTTCCGTTCATCTCCACGGTAGCCATTGCCCAAGGTTCTGGTTCCATAGTCTTTGAAGTGATCGACTCGAAGCCAGACATTGATCCGTATAGCAAAGAAGGTTTCATCCCGGATAACATCGAAGGACGTATCAAGTTTAAGAATGTTACCTTCAAGTATCCCTCCAGACCTCAACTTCAGGTAAGCTTCGCCAGTTGTTTCTACGTTAGCCTGTTACTGGTTTACAACGTTGGGTTTTTACAGATTTTAGAAAACTTTGAGTTGGATATTGAACCTGGAAAGACAATCGCTATTGTAGGACCTAGTGGCTCCGGCAAGAGCACCATCGTCAGTTTACTTCTGCGGTTCTATGACCCTCAATTCGGCTCAGTTTTGATTGATGGTCATGACATTCGTTTGCTGAACCTAGCATGGCTTCGACATCATATTGGAGTAGTGTCGCAGGAACCTGTTCTATTCGGTACAAGCATCTATGAAAACATCAGATATGGCCGTGAAGACGTTACACCGGAAGAAGTTGTAGCTGCTGCTAGACAAGCTAACGCACATGACTTTATCAGTAGTTTGCCACAGGTATGGCATTTTCTGATCAAAGATTTCATTCGCCTTTTGCGACTGTTAACAATTTTGTTAATTGTAATTTCCAGGGTTATGAGACAATGGTTGGAGAACGCGGAGCTCAGTTATCTGGAGGCCAGAAGCAGCGGATTGCTATAGCTCGTGCGCTTGTCAGAGATCCTAGAATCTTGCTTTTGGATGAAGCCACTAGTGCATTGGATGCTAAGAGTGAAAGTGTGGTGCAAGCGGCGTTGGATAGAGCTCGCAGGGGACGAACTACAATAGTTATTGCCCATCGGCTTTCAACAGTCCGAGATGCTAATGTCATCCATGTTGTGAAGGTAGTCAGTCTTCATCAAACAAAATTAAAAGTCTTGTTTAAGGCAGTTGTAAAAGAACGTTTTGATTTCAGGAGGGTCGGATCGCTGAAAGTGGATCTCATGCAGCCTTGATGAATAAGGAAGGTCTGTACTTCGACCTCATAACGGCTCAAGCGTCCATGGATTCTGGCAGTGAAATATCTGGAAATGATGCCAGCAACTCCTATGAATCTGAGTAAGTTCCTGATAAAACGGATTTTCAACATTGGTATCACCCAAATTATGTTTGTGTTTCGGTTTTCAGCACCACGGAGCAAAGTACTGAAGAAAGTCCAACTACCTTGACCATCACCGACCCGACTAAGTTTGGAGCCAAGAAGCACAGACAATCTAAGCGTAAAAGGAAGCAATTCAGACGTAAAGCCCTTCCCGATCCTGACCGAAATCGGTTGCTCAAGGAAGCTGCTGAGCTCAATGTCAAATTCCCAGGCCTTGGCAAGATCATCAAGCATCAGACTACCGAATGGCCTTATATAATTTGCGGTTTTTTCGGCTGCGTATTAACTGGTGCAATTACCCCCATCTTTGCATTCTTCTATTCGGAAATGTTTGCCGTAAGTCCCTGCCTTATTCCCTGCATTTTTATTATTTGATAGCAAAAATTAAAAGTCCTAATGAATGTTTTGGTTTTTGTTACAGACATTGAAGCTGAGTGGTGACGAACTGACAGAAGCAGCGTTTTTCTGGTCTATGATGTTTCTTGTTCTTGCTGTTTTGTCGTTCATTGGATATTTTGTCAGGGTGAGTGAACGTAATGTGACTTTTTAGTTCTTGAATGCTGAGGTGAAAGAATTTATGTTTCCAGACTCTATGTGTGGCCTCCGCTGGTGAAATTCTGACAATGAAGTTGCGTCTGCTGTCATTTACTGGAATCGTTCGGCAACCTGTTAGTTGGTTTGATAAGGAGTCGAATTCTCCGTCACGTCTTGCAACCCGGCTGGCTCGTGATGTTCCTTTAGTCAAAGCAGTAAGTCTTCTTCGAACTTCAGTACACTTATGCATGCCAAATACTCATGCCTGTGCTTTCCAATAGGCTGCTGGACATCGTCTGGCTACCGTCCTTTCCGCAATGGTAACGATAGTTGCTGCAGTTGCTATCGCATTTTATTTCGGGTGGCGATTGGCGCTCGTGATTATCGCAGGTTTCCCAGCTCTGGTTATTGCCGGCTACGTGCAAATTCGAATCGGTCGTAGTGGTCAGAAAAAGGATGCAGTTCTCATGGAAGATGCTGGTCGCGTAAGTCCCATAGTTTAGTATTTGTCTGAAAAGCAATTTTGGAACTTGACCAACTAGCAATTTTTATTATTTAGACTGCCAATGAAACCATTGCAAATATCCGCACTGTTCAAGCTTTAGCTCAAGAACGAATCTTCTTCGAGAAGTATCTGGAGCACTTGGTACCCGTTTATGTGTAAGTGCATTCATATCTAAAATCGTGCTTCCACGTGAACCATTTCAACATGAATGTAATTCGATACCCATAGAGAGGCCCACAAACAAGCCGTTTACTATGGACTGGCATTCGCCTTCGCAGAAGCCGTAATTTTCCTGATTTACGCTGGCTCATTCCGTTACGGAGGATACTTGATCCAAATTGGCCTTATGACTCCCACAGACGTCTTCAGAGTTTTCTTCGCTATTGCCTTCTCAGCAGTAGCTGTAGGTCAGATGACTTCATTTTTACCGGATTACACCAAAGCAAATATGGCCGCTGCTCTCATCTTCCATCTCATCGAGTTGAAATCCAAAATTGACCCCTTCAACCCCAATGGTGCCAAGCCCAAAATTGAAGGCCATATCACTTTCAACGACGTCTGCTTCCGGTACCCTGGCCGACCAGACATGCCTGTTCTGCAAGGACTCAGCTTTGACGTTCAGCCTGGAAAAACGCTTGCGCTTGTGGGATCTTCCGGCTGCGGAAAATCCACTGTCGTTTCGCTTATTGAACGTTTTTACGATGTCACCGATGGTCAAGTAGTAAGTATTTAGTTCTGCAGCGTGTTACTGTAAAATATTTTACACTCATTCATTATTTTGGTTCATCTGTAGATGATTGATGGATTCGACATCCGGTCCTTGAATCTTCACCATCTTCGTAACAACATTGGCGTTGTGACCCAAGAACCAATCTTGTTCGACTGCACCATCAAGGAGAACATTGCTTACGGCTACCGCGGATATGGGTTTGCCACTGACGAAATGGTCATCACTGCTGCCATGCAGGCCAACATCCACAATTTCATCTGTACTTTACCCCACGTAAGTTCAATTTACTACTAAAAACTCTCAAACGCTAGAAAAGCGCCTGGCTGATTTTTTATTATATTTCAGGGCTATGATACATTTGTTGGAGAAAGAGGTACGCAGTTGTCAGGCGGTCAAAAGCAGCGCATTGCCATTGCTCGTGCCCTCATTCGTGATCCAAAAATCCTGCTACTGGATGAAGCTACGTCAGCGTTGGATACTGAAAGTGAAAAGGTAAGATCTGAAAATGAGTTTATACGAACTTCTTTCATCTTGTGAGCTTTTAAAACCGCTTTCTGCTGTGCATACAGGTCGTCCAAGAAGCCTTGGACAAAGCTCGGGCCGGTCGTACCTGCATCATTATCGCTCACCGTCTTTCAACCATCCAAAACGCTGATTTGATAGCTGTCGTCAACCGTGGCAAAATTGTAGAAATAGGAACGCACGAAGAGTTGAGATCTCGCAAAGGCATGTATTTCAAGCTCATCAGGAAGCAACAGGTTCTGCATTAATTTTTTTACCAATTTATCGTCAGCTCAGCTCAGAGTCATTGTCATGTTCATATATTTTTCGGTATCAAACTTAGATACGATATCTGACCATAGTATATCGTTTATAGCTAGTCTTAGGTAACTTTTCTAGATTTAACATAGGGCCTGAACCCACTTTACTAGTAACTTAAGATGGTTAAGATGGTTATCAATCGCTGATTCTCATTATACGCTTTGTTGTGTTCGTTTACAGTTAGTTTGTTAATTTTGTTTAGTAATCTACCGTCACATGTGTACCAAGTCGCTTTCTGCCAACAAGAATTTTGTTAATCAATAATCAAACTAATTTTCAATCTTGATATCGTTTTGTCATTCCGCTAGCTCATGTCATCAGGTAGCTATAGTCTATTAGGCAGGACTAGTTACCCAATTTCTAAAGAGGCTATTGCGTTTTTATTTCGCCGAATTTTATGTCATACATTGGCTACGTTATATATTGGGAGCAGTAAGCAAGCAAGATTTGAAGAAGCTGTGGCTTTTGTATTTTAACACATTATTCATGTCTCGTGTTCCTCATTTTAAAATTCAAACACATGTCTCAATCATGTTTAGCTCCTAAATATGCCGGTCTTATCTTTCTACGTGAATGTCGTCGCGACTAATTAGAATTTAACACTTTTACCAAAAATGAAATCTGTCAGATAAGTTGTTCGGAAGAGCACCTATATTCGCAATAACCTTAATAGGATCTGATGGGCATGAATTTCTTTATTGTCTCTACCCGAACTTGAAGCCAAAATCAATCATGTGATAATCTATAGGATAAGCGTTTTAAAGCAAAAGCAATTATAGATTCAGGTGACATTTGAATCAGTAGGTTTCGCAGTATTTCCTATTATCAGCCCCAATCGCCAATTTTCCACTCTTGAACATTTCTCGATAAGCTTTTTGTATAAATCATGTTGCTGAAATTCGCCAAGACATTAGTGTCGCTTCGAAGTCGAAGCGCCAGCAAGGTTTCAGTTTTTCGGTGCAGAAATACCGGTGAGAGAGACTGGTTCTCGAAATGGCAAACAGGTAATTAAATTTTCGAAAGTCTTTCATTATCAATCAACAATACTGGAGAAAGTACAGGAACTGCGAGAAAGATCCCTAAATTCTGAAAACACAAGATCTTCTGAAATGCGACTATAATGTTAACGCTATAGCAGGTTCCTGGTTGTAGTACATCAAGTTTTAGCCAACAGTTTTGAAACTAAGATCTGAAAATTCTCAGTCAGGCGAAATATCGGCCACCGCGATCGTTTAATGTAGGTTATGTGTGTTCTGATCGAAGCCAAATTGAAATCCCAATCTTATCAATATTGCCGCCTTTTATCAAACTCCAAGTGGGCTCTGGCTCCAGTCCCATTAAATCGAGTAGTTGAAGATTCGTAAAACCTATAGTGAATATTGAATACCGAATCTATTCCCACCTGTCCGAATTCCCCACACTCGACCCAAGGTCAAATGCCGTTAGAAAGCATAGCAGTTCATTATTCGTCAGCTTTTAGCGACTCCAACGATCGCAGCTCCAGTCGCTCAACTTCATACGAGGATCTCGATTCTCTAGCTGCAATAGACTCTGACTTGTATTTAACTGACCCTCTCGTGTTATGTAACAGCAATACGAAATGCAGGCTGGTCCTGCTATTGGTCGCAGTGGGTTTGGTGGGCTTCGTGTCTGCCATGAACCCTCAGCACGCCTACTCTTCCAAGTACATCCCGAGGGAAGTCACTCCGGAGTTGGCCGCCAAGATTGAACGCATCCGACAGCTTTCTCCCGATACCACAATTGGAACCAAGGTCGGAGTCGATGCTGACATTTGCTGGTCGGACGAATGTATCGATGGAGGTGAGT